>MU854334.1:0-244524 GCA_033296685.1 Parachaetomium inaequale
GGGGTGGGGGGCAGAGGAGGGGGAGGAGGGAGAATTTGGGTGTGGGTGGTGGTGGTGGGTTTGGGGGTGGGGGTGAGGATGATGGGGGCGCGGATGAGTGGCCTAGGCCGAAGAGCAGTGCAGGAGAGAAGAAGAGGGAGAGGTTGGATTTGTGGCGGTGAGGTGGCCTCTGTCTTTCTCTCTCTCTCTCTCCATGATAATGGGGTAAAGAAAGAGGAGGAAATGGTGTGTGCGCTGGTTGTTGGAGGAGAACAAAATTGCTCTGGTTATTGGCTGAATGGGTTGCTTTGTTGGGCGTCTGTGGGGGAAAGGAAGGCAGGGGCGGGCAGTTGAGGGGAGTAACTGGGAGTCTGAGTCCTTTCATGTTTACTCTGTCTGCTACGTGCGGCAGGGAGAGTGGGCTTTTCTTCTTCGGATTGGGAATGTTGGCGGGTGTATTGTATTATACCCCCTGATCGGTTCAATATTGAGCAATCTTTGCTGTCACTCGCTGGCCGTAATCTCCTGTGACTTGCTGGTAACTCGGGGGAATTTTCTGCTTGATGTGTGGCTAGTGGTTGCTACCTTGTACCGACCTCCAGGTTATCATGGGTTGTCCTACACGCAAGAAACGGTCCTGTACCGAAACACAGCAGGTTCGAGCTCACATGTGCCATCTTTGCCTATTTAGACGCTGGTGTATCAACCTTGACGTCAGGGAAAATAGGTAGCGAGTATGGCCGCCTCTGACCGTTTCCCCCTTACGCACCTATCTCCCTACGAGGTCCGTCACTCACACAAAACCACCCAACCCCAACAAGAAACTGCCTCTCCTATCGTAGCAACAACTAATATTAGACGAGCAGCCAAGTGTTGATCTTGCCTCAAACAAAGCACCGCCGGTCATTCCAGGAGCAGCATGGCGACATTACAACACCCTCAACACCC
The DNA here is from genome assembly GCA_033296685.1 of Parachaetomium inaequale. Lineage (NCBI taxonomy): Eukaryota > Fungi > Ascomycota > Sordariomycetes > Sordariales > Chaetomiaceae > Parachaetomium > Parachaetomium inaequale. Next base: position 928 of record MU854334.1, read on the forward strand.
TCCCCTTGGTCGCTCATCCATTCTTCCATAGTCAGGGGGCAAACCCGGGTATAAAACGCCTCACTAGCCCCGGTTCATTGTCGAGTGCGACTTTGCTATATACAACCGAGTGCTACCGCTTCACTGGATACGTCAGGGTGCAGATAACGTTCCCGACTATCTACTTGGGGCATTGTCCATGGTCCTAGATGTTTGTTGATGGATGGTACTTTGGGAAGTGTTTTCGGGGGTTGTTTCGAGCAAGTATCTATCGTAGACAACGAACTACGAAGCCATTTGTTGAACTAGCCCCGGATGTGAGGAGAGGAGATCACCGTCATCAGGGGTGGCAGCGGGGAACTTGGCTCAAGATAGTGCATCACCGCCTGTGGTTTGTCGTCCGTGGGGGACACTCAACCTAGATGTTCAGTGTCTTGAGCTTTATCAGCCCTCGCGCGTAAATTCTCCCCGCGTGGACAGTACTCAGGAACTCGGTGAGACGTCCACACCGCGTACCGCAGTTTGTTCCCCCTCTAGCGCCTCTAACAAGAAAAAGAGAGCAGGAGAAAATGGGAAGAAAAAGGAGAGAGCAAGGGGAAGGGGAGAGAAAGGGGAAGGAAAAAGCGAAAAGAGAAAAGAGAAATAGGAGGAATCAGAGCTGTAGCTAATATTAACTCTACATTAATGCCGTGTTCAAGAAAGCTCCCTTTACTTGCTCCCCAGCAATATTTGAGATGTTTACTTAGGCAGAATGAGTTTATTAACCCGTTCCTAAAGCTTCTGACTGTCGTTGAATAATTCCATTCTGCCAGCCTCGGTGAGGGATTCTCAGCCCTCGGTACTCTCGTCCTCCGAATATCCAGGGGTCTGAGCTCAACGGAGATCGCCACCATCTGGTCTCCCAAGCGAGTTCCCCTCGAGCACTACGGGAGCCTCGTCCTTACCATACCTGTGTGTGCACGGCTCAACATCCGCTTGTCTGTGGCAGCTGAACCTTCCTTTCAAGCCACCGAGTATGGACACACAAAGACCACAGCCTCACTCGAACCTGTTTGTTCCTTTGCAAGATGCCACGGGCCGAAGGGTCAGACACCCGAACAAGAATAGAACCATTCATGGTCTGGAAAACGAACAAAGGAAAAGAACATTTGATGAGAGGTCCGTTTCAAAACGCTGCCACTCACTCCTTCTCAGTACAAGTCGCGGTCTGATCCAAAAAGGCCACTTGTTCATAAATCCCTTACTTAGATTCGGTCATGAATACACCCTCGACCCGACTTACACGCGCATACACAGAGAACACAGTAAAAGTAAACAACAGCACACCTCATAATGTGAATGAAGATAACAAAAAGAAAAAGAAAAGTGCCTTAGCATAGCCAGCAAGGCGGCCACTTTCCCCGACCCGCAGATGCATCCATCCGTCGAAATCCTCCATACGTGGTCAACTCACCGTCCTCTCTTTCCCAGTGTTGGGAGGGGGAAGGAAGCCTGAGTATAAGTCAGCGGCCTATCTGCGTTCGCCGAGTGACCGGGTCCGAGTCCGAGTTGGTTCGTCCCGACCAAGCCTCGCTGGGATCGACCAATCCGCTGACGCGCAAAGTGGGAGATGCCTACCGGCCTACCGAGGTAAGCATGACATGAGCAGCAATGGGTTAGTTTGTGGGGATACCGCCAGTTGTTGAGTCTGACTTCATGTGTGTTTGTTGCCCGCACCAAGGAAGTGGGATGGGATATGCGGGTTGCTGTTTTTAACTTTCTGCGCACACACACACACACACACACATTGCAAGGATGGGAAACGGTATGTACATACATTCATGTCCCAGCAGACGGATGGGATAGCCCTGCATGCCGCATGCATGTCAGACGTTTAAAAGCCGACCGAGTTGGGCCAGCGCGGCGGCGCAGGTCCGGCTGTTCGGTAGGCGTGTGGCACGGAGGGGTCGATCTTCCGCTCTGCTTACATGGACACACACACCTACCTGGCTGCCGAGCGGGGTCGAACGACGACAAAGTCTGAACTCGCAGGAGATGTTGTGTGTGTTGGCTAGGCTTCTTTTCCTCTGCGGAAGCCTTTCTGCCGTGGGAAGCCCGGCCCTCGTTGAAGTGGGGTGAAAGGAGCGGAGGCATGGCTGGCGACGTGGATGGCTGCTCTCACGGTTCGAGATATGGATGGTTTGTAGGGCTTGGAAGCTGAACAGCCTCAGCTATCTCGATCCTGCGAGCGTTGTGTGCATGGCAGAATCGATCATGATCAACTCACAAATCAGATTCTTCAGTCGAGCCAACTTTCTTTTGTCACTACCTAAGCAAGAACATCAACCATGCGCTGGCCAACTCCAATGTATGCTCAATGATGGTCATAAACACATCAGCGCCGACCTCCGGTATGCAAAATAGCAGTCGCCATACCCGCTCTCGCATGCTAGCCCCCCTCATCACCGGACGCGAATGCATAGACCCAGCAGTGACCGTCCACTCCATGACGGACATGATTCCAGCAACCCGCACAGAATCTCCCTACTCACGGCGCAAACGTAAACACCCGCGGCCCACTCTTCAAGCCGTCGACGGGATCCTGGCCGTCGTCGGGGGTGGGCACGCCGGAAATACTGTCGACGGCGGTCCGCAGCCCCGAGAGCTCGTACATGAGCACGACGCGGCAGATGGTGACGGACGCCGTGTAGCGACCGATGACGCCGAACGCGTCCCGCACCGAAATGAACTGCATGCTGGAGAAGGCGAGGGTGCCAAAGATGACGTGGAACGTGGTCGACGTCGACGTGAGCCACGACAGCGCGAGGAACTTCTTGGTTTCCGGGACCGTCTCGACCGTGATGTTCTTGTCGGTCGACAGGGTCAGCTCCGACTTGATGATGGACTCGTTCTTGGGCGTCAGCAGCCGGAGGCGTGATTTCAGGCAGAGCGCGCCGATGATGTGCACGATTATGCCCGTGCCGGCCCATACACCAGGTAGATAGCTCGAGTCGGGGAGGATCATGGTCGTCACGCCGACGCCGAGCCCGTACGTGACGTGGACGACGTTGGCGACCGAGGCGAGGGCGACGAGGTATTCGAGGGCCAGGACGACCCAGGACGGGCCGATGTTGAAGCTGTAGAAGCGGCCCTCGCGCGCCCGGAGGATGCCGACGGGGTCCTTGTACTCGAAGGGGCGCAGGGCGACCACGACAGGGGCGCCGGCCAGCAGGAGCGTGGTCAGGATCGGGCGGCGGCCGATCACGTACAGGAGGGCGCTCTCCTCGCTACTGGATCCGAGGACCGACAGGGCGAAGGGCATGATGCCAAGCAGCACGGCGGCAGAGGCCATGTTCGCCTTCATGAACTCGGACGTGCTGGAGAGGATGCATTGCACCAGGGCTTGCCCCGTTGACGTCGTGCCATTTGCCGCGTAGTCTTCGGGACTCGGCGGCAAGCCGGCGGCCCAGGCGTCATACTCGGCCGAACAGTATGTCTCAAGGGAGTTCTGGAAGTTGGACCCGTACTCGGGGTACCACGTTCTGAACTGGGCCGACGCGCCGAGGGCAAAGAGAGCGAGAATGCTCGCTCTCAAGCTCGCTCTCATGATGTTCGGCCGTGGAGGTACACCCTGTTAGCGGCGGAGTCGGATCGGGGTGTCTAAGCAGGCTGGCGAGAGGTCGAAAGGATCGGCATGCAACTCTGGTTCATCCCGCAACGCAGTCTACCCGTACGCAGAAGAGAGGTTCGCAGGCAAACTCCAAACGTCGCACAGAAAAAGCGCGGGGGCGCCTAAGCGCGCTGTTTTGTGCATCACGTGCGTATGCTCGCTACCGGCGTGTCCTGCAGCCAACAGCTTGAGCACGGAACAGACGACAATTCTTCCGGTTGCTTGCTGGTTGCGCCGTTGCTGGGATGCCAACCGCGCACCGTGCTGGAAGCATCATGCGCGTCCAGCGGAGTAGTATCGGCCTCCGGACCGAGGGTGGGGCCCGACGGGAAGCCCAAATGCGGCCAGCAATCCAGCTGAGCAACTTTCCAGCAACCCAGCCTCAGCCTGGCATGGGGGTGCGGTCCGGCCGGCGGAATGATTCATCCTCTGACGTCGCTCAGCCGAGTCAGCCTCATCCCGTTGGACGCAAGCAAAGCCGAGCCGAGCAGTTGGTGGCCTCCGAGTCTATTTCTGTGCCGCACCGGGCCATGGTGGGCATGTGAGCCTTTCGAATGGCAGGGTCAGTTTTCTTGGCCGAGTAAATCTCCGTTCAATCGTGTACGAGAAGTCCGTATTTGACGGAGAATGACTGATGATCCGATCAATAGTGTACCGTATTCGCGGCCTGGTTGACGAGTTGGAGAGCGGGTGACACAGATCGCGATTCGGCAGTGGATGGATGTGGGGAGCTTGGAGCTCGATCCACAAGCTGAAACAATTTTAGAAACATCTTTGCCGCTAGGCTGTATCTGGCTAGACCGGTCTTCAACGGCCAGACCCAGGAAGAGAGGAGACTTGAGATCTGACGATAAAGGAAATAAAATGAAAGCATTCAAGGGGAAAGTCAATGTCTTTGACTCTTCTTTCTTTTTTAGAGAAAATTACGAGAGAACAAGGAGAGACATTGGGGCGGGCGGGCGCTTTGCAACTGTCACCGTATTCGTGGACCCTGCGAAGCGCACGCAAGGCCAGGTTTAGGGTTAGCTGCTTCATCAACATCAGACGAAATGCTCCCACCACCATGGTCGAGGCCAGGAACTAGCAGGGTCAAAGGGTAAGCCTGCAAACAGTCAAGCCGGATGATACAGTGACCTCGAATGCACCTTGAATAGAGCAGCATTGAACCATTCCCGCTGCCGCGGGAGCGCTGTTGCAGCCGCCCAGCCCAAAACGGTACGTTCGCCCATGGTAATATCGCGGCGCTCAGACGCGGGCTGTCCTTTCGTCTGAAGCACTCTAGATGTCGGACGTGTTTCGAGCTTCCATCCACGAGGGAGCTCCGGGGTGGTTAGGAAAAGAAACATGCCGTCAGCCCTGTGACCCCGGGAAGCGCCGACTCTTGGATGAGTATTCGGGACAGCAACATGAATGGTTCCCTTGAATAGCGCCGCGGGTGCTGGCGGCTTGTCTCAAGAATCGCCAGGGGCCGTCGACCAGATGAATTGAAACGAAACGGAGCGCACGGGGTACACTCCCGAGTTTCGCGATGAGCCCCTCGCAAGAGTAGTTATTGCGTGGCGTAAGAATAATTTAAAGTCGGAGGGATGGGCTTGAATCCATCGAGGAGAACGAAACGGAGGCCGCTGGTGTGCCGGCCGGCGCGGTTCCTCCGGTCACTTCAGGGCGGATTGGTGTTGTTGGCAAACGATGCAGGTTGTCAGAAGAAGAAGTCCAATGTTAGTGAGCACGAAGGACTCGAAAGCAAGTCGGCCAACCGCGGCTGAAGCGTGGACGTCTTGTGCTCGTTTGTTGATTTGCAGACGACGGCGAGCACGAGGCGCCGCCACAATCACTTCTGCCAACGGCTGCAGGGCAGAACGCCCACATGCACGCTATCCATTGCAGAGGAAGGGGCAGTGTCGCACAGTGAGAGACAACAAGAGGAACAATCGACTGCTGTGTTGGATGTGAGTTGTGATGTTGGAGGTTGGAGAGTAAGATGGCGAACGAGGGTGCAGATCAGGGTCCACCTGCCGATGCCGCTTATCGACACCAACGTTCGCACCGTGGACAAGACGGAGGTCGGCCTGTCATCAAAGCCAGAATTATTTTTACTTTCTTGCAGGCTTGCAGCGACAATCATCGGCCCTCGATGGCCTTTCCCTCGGAGGCCAGGTTTGAGTTGAGAGCAAAAGAGGAAAGGCAGCCGAAGTGCTGGGCGCCTTTCCGTTTTGGCGGCCGGGCGTGGGATGCAGAGGCCGCTCCGTTCCCGGGTCAATCTGCGAGTTCATGCCGCCAGGGACTCAACAAAAGACACCCGGGCGAGCGGCCGACGCTGGCCCACGCGGCGGCCTTTACCGAGCATACTCTGAGGAGGAGTAGGTAGTGTTAACACCTGGTTGCATTCGCGTCCTGGCCGGGACAAGGTGGACAGGCAGAGGGCGGCCGATACTGGCGGTCGGGCGGGTCGGTCGGGCTCCGTTGCATCGCGACAAGTTGGACGGGTTGGATGGTCGGGCGAGCAGACGCCGGGCAGGGGCAGGACGAAAACTCAACCCGGCTCAGAGTCCCGTCGCCCTCCCAATCCGGGCATCGGCAGAGATGGTGTGCAACTCCGTCCAGCCGCTGCGAGCGACTCCGTCGAGGAAAGCCTGTTTCGCCTCTTATCGGCCGCGGGGCACCATTCCAGGTTCCAAGAGGCTCCCCCGCGAATCTTCATTGGCAGCGTGCCTCGTGAGGGGCAGGTGCCTGGGTGACGCCGATTGGCACGACGACCCGGATCCCGACTCAGGGCCTCAGGGCGGCGGCAACGGCGAGCCACGGCTGATTGGAGAATTGCAGCAGCGTCGGTCACGTTCGCGTTGTCGACACCTCAGCTCGGAGGCCCCAAAAACCGGGCTGGGGCTGATGACGACAGGACAGACTGCGCAGATCCGGGGCTGGAGAATGACGGGGGCTGTGACCAGACTCGGACGGAAAACGAGAGTCCCGTGTTCGGAATGCTCCCCAGCCCGTGGCGAGGGCGCGACACGATCCCGACCAGCATGCGATGCGAAAATCAGAGTTCGAGTAGTGGCTCGGAACTTGATTTTTGGGAGTGCAGTCCAGAGCGGGTTAGCGTGCGCTTGCCGTGGGACAATCGCGGGCTTGGCGAGGACTTCTCGTCGCTGGTGCTCGCTGCCCACGTTGAAGGTCGAGGGCCGCTTCTACCTGAAACACGGGCCACGGCCAACCAGGGCGCGCCATTCTGGCAGCCCGCGAAGGCAGCCCAGACGACAGCCAGCCTCGGCCGGGCTCAAACAGGCGGTCGGTTCATTCCAATGGAGTTGTGTCGATGACTCCGTTTAAGCGCTGCGTGCTTCGCTCCCAACCATCGCCGGACTGAGTTCGACACTGGTGGCTGCTTGAAGGAAAATGGGCAGACCCAGTTCGCAGCGGTGGAGTGTGGAGGCGTTGAGAGCAGGGATCGCCGGGGGCAGGGGCAGGGGCAGGGGCAAGGGCTGGCATGCAGCGGCGTGTCATGCGAGGGCAGGCCATTCATCCGTCTTTCTTGTAACGGACCTGCTTTTTGCAGCCATCGCGGGACGGAGGTACATGCACAGTGACCACACACACCACGCTGAATGGCGGCCGACTGTGACGGGCGGGCCCAGTCACTGCAGACCGTTAACGTTTATGGCTGCTCTTGGCACTCGACACTTCTGAGCAGCAAGTAGCAAGCTGCTCCGGGCGATCGCCCACCTTGGGCACCACCCTCTGCATTAAAATATTCTCCCACCCCTCAACCTCTCGGGACGTGTTCCTCCATGCCAGTCGTGCCATTTCGCCATCCCTCGAAGAAGCTCAGCCCAGGAGACTGAGACATTGACGTCGAGCCCCTCGCTCTCTCGCTCTCTCGCTCTCTCCCTTGACCGCTGCTAGCCTCCCAACCTGCACACACCACATTCTCCCTCGAGGCCATGTCTCTGGTCGACCAACCCCTTCCCCGCAGGAAGGCAGGCCGCCCGATCGACATGACAAATACCCAGGCCCTCGACGACCAACCCGAGTTCCCTCTCTCGGCCAAAGCAGCCGCTTTCGACGAGCCCATCTTTGACAAGTTCGACGACATGGACCACCAGGACGCCATGGCCCCGAGCCCGAAGCGCATTCTTGCCAACGACGACGCCCCGAAGCTACCCCCGAAGAGCGCCCGCAGAGCGTCCAGGATGCTCGACAACCTGGGACTGAAGCTGGGCGGTGCCGTCGAAGCTGCGGAACTGGGCCAGGCGACCACTCCGCACGATGTCTACCTCTCGTCCGAGGAGGACGCCTCGTCCGACGCCGACGACTTTTCCGACTACGACTACGACTCGAGCGTCGAGGACCCGACCTCGCCAACGAGGAGGACCAGCCACGAGGACACAGCCCGGGTGGTGTCGGTGGTGTTTGCAGGGAAGCCGTCGATCGTGGACCTGCCTGCCACGAGAAAACGGCCAATCTCTAGCAGCTCACTGGGCACGACGAGGACGCGATCGAGCACCGAGTCGTCTGCCCCGGCCAAGGCGCCCACAGCGACGTCGACCACAACCGGGGACCGGCCAGGCACCCCCGCGAGCACAACCTCGTCGCGTTATTCGCGCCTCAGCAAGGACACCACGCCCAACCGGAGGAGCATGCTCCTGTCCGAGATCCTGGTCAAGAAGAAGCCGCCCTTCCTCAGCATTGACCCCTACGCCAACGGCAGCACCTACTCGCTCGGCGTCCCCAAGGCCCTCGACAGCCTCGAGGGCGAGACCCTCTCGGCCAAGACGCCTCGCACACCGACGACGCTGCTCAAGGGCGTGACAAGGTCCTTCAGCCTGGCCCGGAGGCGGAGCAGGCCCAACCTGAACTCGCCGCAGGCTGCTGTTCCGAAGCTGGACACCTCGTTTGCGTCGTCGAACTCGAACAGGAACTCGGTGCTCTCGCCAGCCCCTACGGTCGACCAGCAGCAACAACAACCACCCAAACACGAGCAACAGCCAAAAACACCCATGACACCAATCACATACAACGACATACTGCGGGCAGTCAAGCGCAACGCCACCGTCTTGGGCGCGCCGTCGCCGCCCAGCGACATCATGTCGCCGACCTCGCCCAGCCCGGCGACGGCCCGCAAGGGGATCCTGAGCGGCCTGTCGGTCCGGCGGAGGAGCGTCAAGCTGATGGGGAAGTCTTGAGAGAGGGAAAACAAAACGGAGGAAAATCTGAGATTTGCATTTTCGCCGGCGTTTAGGTAGTTTGATGGGGCGGCTAATCATTGGATGATGGGTATAATGGGGGTGGTTGGCGGTCTGGTGGATAGGGATCTACGGCGTTCAGCAGGTTCACGGGTTCATCAGGGAAAGCAGGCGTTGGGGGAAATGATGATTTCACGGCGGATCTACATGACATGACTTGGGGTTTTTCTTCGTTCTGGGATGATGATACCACCGACAGCACAGCACAGACTGGTCCTTTTTTTTTTACGGGTTTAGGAGGCAATCATGGAAGCAAACAAGCAAGCAGATCTGCATTCAGCAATTACCTCACATACTGCTCTCTCTGTTCACATGTGACGGCGCTCATCGCTGAACTGACCGAGTCACGTTGTACAGTCGTCCTCGGACTTCAATTTGGTAGGTAAGTAGGTAGTCAGTGTTTCGCCTCCCGTTTCCAGTCATGCACAACACTCAGACAGGGCGCTGGTGAGCCTGAGCGCGCTCTGACGACATGCCGGTTTTACATTGCCCGGGATGCCGTCTTGCTGAGACTCTTTGCATCCCTGACGGGCTCAACGGGGTACTTGGCCATGTAGTTAAGGGTTCAGCATCTTCTTCCAAGACAGGGTTGCACGGGCGCATCGCCCGTGTCTCCCCCCCCTCCTTGTCTTGTCTTGTCTTGGACTTTGTTCTAGAAGCCAAAACTGACTTCTTCTCTCCCTCCGTTTTGTTATCAACTACCATTCCCAGGATGCTTGCCAAGGGGTGGATGATGTTTCAACAACCCTCCGCCGAAGCGAAAGGGGACGACGCCGGGCCGTGTCGTGGGAATGTTTCCTCCTTCTCTTGCCTCCGGTTTTCTTTCTTTCTTTGAGTTTTTCAACGTTATCTGATCCTCCCTGCCTTCGGCTCGGTTACTACGCAGGGAAATCTCGGAATTTCTTCCTCAGAGATGATGTATCAATGTATCCACAAACCGTCCGATGCAAATATCGGGTAACCGCCTCGCTTCGTCTCAAGGTTCCTTGCAGCGCTCCACCCCGCCGCGGATGCAGGAACACTTGCTATTTCTCGTCAACGCAGGTACGGGATGCGACTGTAACTGTGTGATTGCTGGGCGCTGGTTACGCGAGGGTTGGAAATAGGGAAGAATAAAAATTAAAAAGATGGCGACGGGGGTTGATTCCGGAAGGGACAAAGTCGACGCGCCAACGGGATGGGGAACTTTGTTGCTGGGGATTTTCCCCGTCAGGGGCAGGTTTACCCCGCCTTGTCAGACATCCCACCCCATCCCTTCCATTTCTTGGGGTTGGATGGGTTGGCCACTCCGATGGCTTGGAGAAACTGCCCCTGAGATGGAGGGGTCTTCCCCGGGTTGGGTGGCGATGGGCTGAGACGGTCGGATTGGTTTGCTGTCTCTGCCTCGTGAGGATCATGGTGCACAGAGAGGGGACTCGCTCAGCTTCAGGAAGGAATTGGTTGGCTTATACTCTCCCGCCTGGGATTTGGATCGACTGTCTTCTATGTGGTTGTTACCTAATAAGGGATCATTTGAAGGGCTCGATTCTACTGTGTACTTCCATTGTGGCTGTCCTTTCCAAGTCCAGCCTACCCTCCCTCCTCGACTCGAGGCGGACTGAATGAACGGGAGGGACTCCAAGCCTCAGCCGTCTGCCAACCACAACGAAGGGATCCCAGAGCCGTTACACGCAGGTCGTCAAGCAAAAGCGAGTGCACGAGAGCGTGCCACAGAGACGCAGGGACCGCATCACAAACCGCCACACCGGTGCATGCATGGATCACCTTCCCCGCGAAGACTACACGGTAGGACCTACTTCGTCCACAGCACACACTCTCTCCTGTCTGCCACTGTCAACCGCATTCTGGCCACTCCCACCAGACCAGGGAGGGCATCGGGATGCGCACGGGAGGGATTGAAACAAAATGCAACGGCAGCGACGCTTTCCAGGTCGGCCTGCGAGGATGCCGGCGACGGCAAGGCCGATCACGGTTTCAGGCGCGGCGGGGATCTCCCTTACTGCGCCAGGAGTCCCGAGGGAAGGGAAACGGTGGACGACGCCGTTTTCCAAAGTCGACGTCACCTGGTTGCGACCGGCCCTGATCATAAACCGCGTTTGCTATTACACCGGTACTATAACACACCCTGCCGGTCTATATGTGTAGAGAGAGAGCACTCCCGGCCGCCTGGGACGTCGCCCTTGGCCCGGTACAAATCCGGGCGTGTCCGTTGTCGGTTCCGTACGTGATTGCGTATACCAGTTCATGCGAAGCGCGGTCCAACACCCGGCCGGAATCGTCTCCCCGGGGGACTTCGCTCGGAGGAGAAGGGGGGGCCGTGACGGATTTGAGTTGATGTTGGCCCAACGCCGAACACCAACCCACCAAGCCCCGGCCCATCACTGTGACCGAGATAAACGAGAAGTGATTCTCCAGATCTATCTACCTACCCATGTTAAGAAGAGTGGCCGCTGAACCAACGCATACCATGTCGATGCCCTTGCTTGCCGGCCGTGCCAATGCGGACCCCAACCACAACGCGCCATCCAACGAAGTCCGAGTTTGTTTAAAGCGCTACTATCATCGGGCCCGACCCGGGCTGCAATGGGCGCGGCCGGGAAAAGCGAGCTCCGAAACAAACAGTGGGGACCCGGCCCGGAGACCGGCCAGGAGTCCGACCTGGCCCAGCCCAGCCCGGCCGGGGGCCGGGGGCCGGATCGCCGAAACACACTACTAGAAAATGGGGCACGATTGTGTTTGCGGAAGGTAGTTGTTGTCTTGGCCGGGCCGGAGTTCTATTTTGATTCTGGAGGGGACGGGGCTGTCTTCATGTGCTGTCTAAGGGGCTGTGCAGTCACCATCCCCGGGTCGTCACATACAGGCCGAGCGGTTATTAGCCAGCCAAACTGTCGTGTCACCTTGGGCAAGAAGAAAGTATCCAGGGGCTGAAGGGGGAATATTCCACGTAAACATACCTCCTATTGACAGATATGGCCGACCGATAGTGGTAGTCTAGCGAGGCCGAACTGACATGCGACGGGGCACATGGAGGACTGGACTACTCGACTGTTAGCAACCTCCCGGCGATGCGTTGCTCAGCCGGGAACCAGTCCCTACAACAACAGTACTACATCAGATATGCTATCAGTAGTGCCATCACACACATTCCCTTTACCCAACCCAGCAGCAGCGCATGTCTTAGTAAATCCACCAAGCCAAGGTCTACATGAAAGGTTTTACTCACTCTTCACAGCATCAACCGACCCTCCCCTAATGGGCTTGGCATGTATGTACTTGATTCGTAAAAGCCATGCGACACGAAGTCAAAGACAAGGTCAACTATATACAAGAAGTCGACACCCCCCCCCACACCCTTCTCACCCCACCCCCATCTAAGGAGTGCACTGGCTATACCACTCATTCTGCGCCTTGCACGTCCCCTGCGCGCACCCCGTCGGCCCGGTGTACCCGTTCCCGCCGCACTGCCCATACAGCGGCACGCTCCCGCCAGTGCTACCACCGCCGTTGGTCGACTGGCTGCCGCCCGCAGTGGTCGTCGGGGACGAACCGCCACCGTTGTTGGAACCACCCGAACAGGTGATGGGCGCCGGGCCGGGGATCTGGTACGTGCGGCCGTTCATGGTCGGCTGGCCCGTGCTGTCGTAGATGCTGACGACGATGCCCGGGTGGTTGGCCGGGTAGGCGCCGGGGAAGGAGACGGTGCCGGAGCTGCCCGTGTTGGTGCCCGAGCCGGTGACTGCGTTGTTCCCCGTGTTAGCAGGTTGTTCTCATCATGATTCCCATAAGGAAGGGGGGCCTACCTTCGATCTGGGCGCACTCCATGTAGAACTGCGCACCCCCCGCGGTGCTGGCGCTGTGCAGGGCGAGCAGCTCGACGCGCATCAGGTACTGGCCCGGGGCCACGCACGACGGCATGTCGAAGTAGTGCCAGCCGTTGTTGGCGATCATCTCATCGACGGCCCACACGCCGTTGCTGACGCCGCGCTCGGCGATCTTGAACCACTTCTGCCCCGAAGTCGAGGCGGACGCGGCGTTGTCGACCTTGGCGAGGTAGACCATGATGGGGCCTGGGTTTGGACGTCAGCATGGACATGGAAGGAGGAGGCAAACGGGCGAGAGGGAGAGAAGAGAGAGAGAGAGAGAGAGACGCACCCTTGTGAGACGCGGCGATCGGGTTATCCGCATCGTTGGGCCCAGACGGGCCGCCAATCTCGTGCTGCCACCATGCGCCGACGCGGGCGCCCGCGGGCACCTTGATGACTGTGCTGTCGAGGAGCTGCAGGTTGGCGTTGCAGGCCATGTCGGCGCTGTTGACGTTCTGGATGGGGGTGTTGCTGTAGGGGGCGCGCACGCCCTTGAGCTGGCCCTGGTCCTGGCCGTTGACCGACACCCGCTGGAAGATGGCGTGGCCGCTCACGGCGGTCGCCAGGGCGACGAGCGTGAAGGGCTTCATCTTGGTCGGTGTTGGATGGATGGTCTTGGGGAGAGAGCGAGGGGGGTGGCTGTGGTGGACTGGACTGGACTCGGGAGCAGCTGAGGAGCAGGCAGACTCACGACTCCCATCGGGGCCGAGGCCGCGCCTGTTATATACTCATCGACTCCCTCCCCTCTCAGGCTCACATCGTCGTGGGGCCCAGCGGCCGCCGTCGCCGGGTTTTGCAACTTCTCGAATAGGACGCGGAAGTAACCTCCTTGACCGAACGACACTGGACCGGCTTGGCACGTCCATGCGTAGCCACTGAGGACACCGGTCTGGGCCTACGGCTGTGGACATGCGGCTCCATCGTGAGCAGTGCCGCCCCCTGGTTCCCCGGATTTGCTCTCTCCTGCAACCTTAGCGGCGCCCATGAGCCCGGTTCGACGAGATTGGAAAGGGAGGGCAACCCCCACAGGGGCGGCGCAGTGCAACACCACCCATCACTGTCCAATCTCGCTGCCACTCTGAGACGGCATCGGTCCGAACTCCGGACTGCTTGCGGCTCCGGCCAGGTGGTTCCGCTGGCTGTTTGGTTCGTGATCCGATCTAGGCATCTTTTGGGACGGACATCTCGGCGGTTGTGTATCTTGTGTGTATCCACTTGGCTGATCTGGCCGGCAGAGCTGCCGGCGGGAACATCCCCTGGTGAGCTAAAGCTGACTTGCCCCCCTTACCTCCCCCTTATTTCAACGCCCTCTTCCACCTCGGCCAGATCGCCCAGCAGAATATTGTTAATAGCACCGATGCCGACATCCCCATGACCACTCGCAGCTCCCCGTCCTGGCCGTGTTGCATCAACGACGGCAGTGACAGCTCAGTGGGCGATCCTCTTCCCGGGCGTTAGGGAACTCGGCCCTCTCCTCGGTTTTGGTGTAGCAGTGATGCTACGGCGCTTCGAGTGGGTGGGCGAGAAGCTGTGTCAGCGGCGACACAAGCACTCCCCATGACGGTGATGGGAAACTCGGAAAGTCGGCAGGTCTGGTACCGGGACGTCCTGTCCTCCACCAGTTGGGCACCGAGCCTCCTCGCTCTCCGCTGTCTTGGCGGCGTACCAGTGTCTGCGAAGTCCGGCCAGCAACCACCCCTCGATGAACGCTGTATGTGTCCGACGTGACAGCACCAGAAACAGCCCACGCCACCCTCATGTTCAACTCAATGTTATTAAGACTGCTTATGGGCGCCCCGCTTGTATCCGCTCAGGCCAGTAGTACAGGACAAACGTATACACATAACGAAACGAAGGCATAAAATCGAAAGACCCGAACCCGAGTTTGGACCACGTCGGCTGCGCGAACCGCCGTCCCCAACCCCGCGAGCCGGCCTGCAACCGTCCCTTTCCAGCCCGGCGTGGTGTCGCCGTGGTGCCAAACCCTTTACAGCCCACATCCATCATTACACGCGCCTTCACCGCCCTCATGATACAACCACGCCCTTAACCGACCGCCCGTATGCTGCCGTGAGAAGCCCCGAGCCGCCGCTGAAATGACCTTCCCCCGTGTCCAACTCCGTAATGAATACCGAGATGCCGTTATGATGGTGTCGAGGAAATTGTGCCCAACCTTCCCAAAAGGCGCATCCACTGCCCCGCGGCTGGGTGCTGTACAAACCCACACATTAATATCCTAGCTGCCACGCCGTGCATGGGCGCATGCGTCCAGACATGGCTCCGCGGCCAAACCCTCGGCCAAAAAGCTGACCGTGCCGTCTCCTGAGCCGGCTCCGTGTGCAATCGCAGCGGCGCGCTTCGCTCATGAGCAAGAGCTTAGGCTCTCCTCGAGCGAGTGGCAGTGCCGTTGGTCTTGACACCGGTCGACTTGGCGTCGCCATTCGCATAGCCGTTGGCGTTGGCGGCCGAGCCGTGGATCGGGTCCGGCAGCGGCGCCTGGCTCATCCTCCGCACAGCCTTGCGCCCGCTGGGCCGCTTGCCGTCCTTCTTGTACGTGGCGAAGTAGAACGAGATGAAGAGGAAGAGGTACGAGCTGAGGATGGCAATGCCAGAGAAAGCAGCAAACTCCTCACCGGCGCACTTGCCAGCGTTGGGGAGCCACTGGAAGTAGGTCGAGGTGAAGTAGGTCCAGGACGCAAAGTACACGAAGCCTGCACGGGGGAGTCAGCATCACTCACAACAAACCGATACCAGGCGCACTTACCGAGATCGATGACGAACTGGATGATCTGGAGACGGGTGATCCACTCCTTCCACCAAATCTTGACGCCACGGGCGCTCTGGAAGTAGTACCAGTACATGACCACGTGGACCATCAGGTTCAGCGAGATGACGACCCACGACACCGAGGTGGACCCGATAAGCTGCGTGTAGCACAGGAGAGCCGTCGCGCCGTGGTGGTAGCAGTGGAGGAAGGTCAGGGGCTTCTTCTTGAGGAAGAGGAAGCAGGTATCCAGAAGCTCGAGGTACTTGGTGAGGTAGTTCAACTAGTTCGCGTCAGCATTGCGGCGCCCTTTGGACGGCCGAGGCATTGGAACTCACGTAGTAGAGAACCACCAGGGGCTGGGTCCAACCGCCCTCCCTGGCGCAGATAGCGTGGAAGATGCCATGGCGGACGACAGTGGGCAGCAGCTGCTCGACGAAGAGAGCGAGCAGGATGGCGCTGATGGCCGTGAGGTAGAAGTTGTGGATCAAAAAGAGGGTGCGCAGCTTGAAGGGCTCGCGGTTGCGCATCAGCTCCCTGCCGCCAAAGATGACCGTGTAGTAGATGACGATGAAGATGCTCGTCTCCTTGAGCGTCGACATGGGCGTCGCGCCCGGCTGGAACCTGAAGTCATCGGCCGGGTAGCCGACGACGTACTCGAAGGCCTTGTTGAAGATGGGCCACAGGTGGATGCCGAACGGCCGGTCCAGCGTCGGGACCGGCAGCTTCTCGAAGAGAGCCATGGGGGACGCGGTCGCCATTGTCCGAGACGTTCCGCGACGGCGGGGTCGATTATTCTGCGCGCACAACGGGTCAGCGAGTGCCGGTATGACGCTGCCACGGGGCCTTGTGCGGCGGTTCCTGTGGCCGTGTGGGCGTTTCTTTTTTTTTTTTCTTTGGGACGGAAGCACCGCGTACTGACTAACCTAGCGATGCAAGGTTGGACGCGCGACACGTCGAGAAGCGATGATGGATCAAGGCCGCCAACGAAAGTGAAATGAACGACGGCCGAGTATGAAGAAGCCAAAAAAACGAAGTGAAGAGAAAAGGGGCCCAATGCACCACCCTCGCAAGCCGGGAAACTGAAGACGAGAGCGCAGGAGAGTTGCCAACGGGAAGGAAGGTGTCGCAGGAAAGGGATCGCGATTCCAGGAGTTCGCTGACACGCAGCAGCCAAATATTTTTCAGCAAGTCCACTCCCGAAAAGGAGAAGCCACGAGCAGCCTAGCCCGGGGCTCATTTCCTTGTTCCTGCATGTGAAGTTTTGCCGCCCAATCAGGGCCCGACCAGAACAATGTCAGATCGGGCCCCACAGGGCATCCCGGGCCTCGGATCGTCTTTGGCTGGGCGCTCAACTGCCTCTGAGTGCCTCTAACTAACGGGGGGCCCGGCAAGGGCCCGGCATGCTGGCAGCAGACACTCTGGGGGCTGCAGAGCGCTGGAAGCAGCGGACTGCCTGCCAACAGCAGGGAGGCTACCTGCTCGCTGCATCGGGTTCCTGGCTTAGGTTGTGATTTGGGCGACGATACGCACGCGGGGAATGGCCGAGTCGGGTCGCTCGGCTCGGCCCCTTTAACGGGCAGTGCGGCTGGAATCGCCTGGCATCCACTGCCAGCTCGTTGCATCCAGTCTCCCGGCGGGCACGGAAAAGGGGCAAGCCACTGAGTGGTCTCCGCGGAAGCCGGGCAGGCACTGGCTCGGCAAGGCCGGTTTGAGATGGCCCGGGAGGTGCCGAAGATGCGAACTGTGGATTGCGCGCTCCCGGGGCCGATGCACCCATAGTCCCGGGCTCCGCGGCCCCGGATGTGAGACTGTTGACGACTCGGTACGACCATCATGTTTGATAAATGTCGAATTTTCAAGTCTCCCGCTGGCGGACAGTCAGGTTCCCTTTGCGAACAGTGGAACAGCTGCCGTTTGCCTGGCAGGATGAGAATCTCTCTCCTCCTAGAATGGTTGGCGCAGGATCTAGGCGCGCATACATAAGGTACAGACACCATCCATCCAACGTGGTCGTCGTACCTGGTAACATTCTCCAAGGTTGCTTGAAGAGAGCCAAGACTCGGCAGCCTCAGTTCAGTGCTGGGCCACAAACGCCACAGCTGGCAGAACCTGAGCTCCAGAGTCCAATGTGAATTCGTGGAATCTCATTGGCGGGGCGAGGCAGCAAGAAAATACGACGCTAGTCAACTAAGCGAGCAGCGAGCTCGCATAGCCGAAGCATCATTCGATGCTATTGCAATAGCCGTGACTGCCAGGATCAACACCAACGCACACTGGCCCCGACTGCCCTGACTGCACTGCACCCAATTCCCGGTCAATTGCGAAACCAAGCTCTCTCCAGGGCCAGCCCATCGTTGTCGAGCTCCCCGCTCCGCCAATTGCCCGCCTCACCACGCCTCCCGGCCCGGCTTTTTATTTCCCTCGTCATTTGCCGCGCAAAACATGTCGGCCTCCCTGCTCCGCGTCGCCGCTCGCGGCCCCTCCAGCTTCCTGCGCGCCAACCTCGTCGCCGCCCGCCCCCAGCCCATGGCCGCGCGCGCCGGCCTCGCCGTCCCCAGCCTGTCCTCCAGCAGCTTCAGTACATCGGCCCGCCTGCGCTCCGAGCACCAGGAGGAGACCTTTGAGGAGTTTTCGGCCCGGTGAGTCGACAACGCCAGCTTTGCCCGGCCCAAAACAGAGCTTTCCCCAGCTCCGCTGCGAGCTTCGCGGCCATGACGTGACCCGTTTGGGGCCGCCCACCCCGACTCAACACACCAGCCACAGCTTGCCTCGACCGACCAATTGCTGATTGTCGCATTGTGGATAGCTACGAGAAGGAGTTTGACGGCGTCCAGGACGTTTTCGAGCTCCAGGTATGCCCTCTCGAACACGCCCGCCGACCCGTCCGATCCTCGTGGCCCATCCCCGCTGACCCAAAGCTCTTAACAACCCGCAGCGCAACCTGAACAACGCCTTCGCCTACGATCTCGTCCCGTCCCCCGCCGTCGTGTCCGCCGCGCTCAGGGCCGCCCGCCGAGTCAACGACTTCCCCACCGCCGTCCGCATCTTCGAGGGTACGACCACCAAGACCACCCCCAATGCGGGAAATACCATCTCGAGATAGCACCACGCTAACGAAACCCGTCAAAACAGGCATCAAGGCCAAGGTCGAGAACAAGGGCCAGTACGAGCAGTACCTGACCGAGCTCAAGCCCCTGCGCGAGGAGCTCGGCATCGCCCTCAAGGAGGACCTGTACCCGGAGGAGGCCAAGTAAAATAAAGGATCCCGGTCTTCCTTGCGGAAAGATGAAAAAAACCGCATCCCTCCCGACAGCGCCGTGGATGATACCATAGACACCCCTCTTCCATCGGGTTTGTAGAGGGTGCCGCAAATCAATCTGTATATGTTTCTACTAGACTTCGTTTACCGCATGTCAGGAGATGTCGGGGCCTCGAGTGACTGAGTGGGATGAGGTTTCAGAGATGAGTGGGTTCGGCTAGGGGGAGCTTGGATGTAAGAAGCTGAGTTGTGGAAAGAGATGTTGAGTTTACTTGGGATGTCTGTGTGTTGTTTGTCACATCGTTTGGTGATTCCCAGCCGTACGAACTCAATGCCGTTTCACCTACCACAATCTCTGAGGGGGGCTCTCTGCCATACCCACTGACGAACTCGCGCCCGACCTGAAGAACTCGCGCCCGACCTGAAGAACTCCCAGAGATCTCAGCTACCTCGTTGCCCAACTCCCAACACCACCCGGAATATGGCCTCGTGCATCATTCCCCACCACGAACTCCGTTGCAATCAAATCACATCACCAAATGCCACAGCACACCCCTCCCTTCATCCAGGCAAGGTATTAATTATATCTATGCATGCCCAACCCCACCTCGATCCTCATCATCATTCATCATCCCCCCAAGCCGCCGCCAGCCAACCGGGAGACACGCTTCCGCTGCCTCCGTGCCCGATGCAATGGGATATCAAAAAAATCAAAAAGCAAACCGCAAAAAGGCGGCACCAGAGTGCCATGCTATGCACCCATTCGGCATCATGCTCTGTTCCGGTCCTGTCCTGTCCTGCCCAACTCATCGGCGTGTTTCGACGGTCCTGATAAATGCTTGCCCGCCTCAAACCACAGACACGAACTCAGAATGAGGCAACCAACTGCAAGTAGGTGTCCTTCTCCCAAGACTGTTCGTCGTTGGTTTTCTGGTAGGGTATCCATGAACTGACCCATCCCCGCCGCCATCGTCGTGCAACCCCCCTCATACCGCGACGAGACTGAGTCTGGGAGTGGGCCAGTCGGGGAGTCCTCTGTTTGGGCTTGTTGCCGTTCGGCTTGTTACCGGTGGGCGGGCCCATACGAAGGCTTCGCTGCTGTTGGCTTGGATGTGGCCGGCTTCGTTGTGAACGGGTTCATCGTGGACGGCTTCGACACGAACGGCTGCGCCGTGGGTGGCTCGGTAGGTGGCTTCGCCGGTGACGGCTCAGCTATGGGCCCCCAAATGGAAGCCGGGGGAATCATAGCTCCCGATATAGCCGGCTTCGACCTGCGAGGTTTCGCAGGCTTCCGCTGACGCGTCGGCGACTCATCAACCTCATCCAGCTGGCCCAAGATCGGCGACTTCGCTAGGGGGAACGTATCCGTGCTGCGACGTCTCGGCGTGGTCCTGGCCCGACGCTCGCCCGCAACCGACCCAGGTGCCGACTGGCTGCCGCTGCCTTTACCATTGATGACACCCCCATTTTCCTAATCCCGGAGATGTCCCCAGCGGCTGGCGTTTGCAGCCGGCGGGAAGAGCGCCATGCCCGGCACAGACACGCCACCGCCCACGACGCCCGGCCCATCCGAGCTCATGGGCGCGGGGCTGGTGCCTCTGCTACCGGCTCCCATACCACGCGCCGGTCGGGGGCTCATAACCCCCATCCGTGGGCTGCGCGGCACACTACCCTGGCGCGTCTCGCGGCGCCCGTTCCTGGAGAACTTCAATTCCTCCTTGGCGCGCTCCAGCTCGCGCTCGCGGTTCTCGAGCATCGCTTGGAGCTCGTCGATATGCCGGGTTTGGTCGTTCAGCTCGCTCTCGGCATGCATCGCGTGGATGGCTCGCAAATTGCCGCTCGCCTTAGTTTCGGACTCGGCAAATTTGCTCTTCAGCTCCTGGTGCTCTCGGTTGAGCTCGGTGTACGCATTGGACGCGTCTTGATACGCCTTGCGGCTGTAGTCGACTTCGTTCTGCACGCCGCGGATCTTCTTCTCGAGTTTTTCCACCGTGGCAAGGGCCTCCTCGCGGTCCTTCTCCGCCTGGGCAAGCCTCGCGATCTCAGGGATGGTTGAGTTCGCCAGTGTATTGTTGGCCTCGGCGAGCTTCGATTCGAGCATCCTGTTCTTCTCTTTCAGGGCCTCATTCTCGGCCTTCTGGGCTTCGAGACGCTCGGTCGCAGCACTCGCTTGGTCAACGGCCTTTTGGCACTGCTTCTCAAAGGTGCCACGATCGCGAAGAGCGTCCATGTACTTGGGCTGCAACGACTGGACGGTACGCTCGTGGGACCGGAGTTGTGACTCTAGACTCAGGCAATGCTCCCGTGTCTTGGCCTCAATCGCGCTTTGTGCAACGAGCCGAGCTTCCAGTTCCGCAATCTAAACAGGGTGAGCAATCCGATCTGACTTCCGTATGACGACCTTCTTACCTTGGCTGACATCTTCTCGAGCTGTTCCACGGGTAACTCGAGCATCTGTGTACTCGGCCCAGCGACTGGATGATTTGCGAGCGTCTGCTTCAGCAGGTCGCTCGTTCTCGCCGGTGTCGAGTTTCTGGATGGCAGTTGCGATTCCAGAAGCCTCGGTCGTTTGGGAATTCCCTCATCAACGTTCAAATTGTCCTGTCATCTCATTAGCAAGGTCTTGAAGCTATATGTTCAGGAGCTAGATGTTCAACGCAACTTACCAAGGGGCGTTTCCGACCTCCAGCCGCGATCGGAAGATCCGCCTGAGACTCTTGGGTGTGCTGCTGTGAGCTTAGCCATATGTTGAATATATTCCCGGGGAGCGGATGAGGCTCCCAATGCAAGCCCGCCTCCGGGTTCCTCAGGAAGGTGGCGAACGTCTTGGCCGCCTCGTGCGGTTCGGGGCTCTGTCGCTCGGGAGTCCGAAGATACTCCATTGCGGTACCGGTCGCCAGATTGAGGGCGTTCCGCCGTTCCAAGCCATCCAGGTCCTGTTCCACGAGTTGCCGCTCGACAAGTTGCTGCTCGACGAGCTGTTGCTCGATGTGGTCCAGCGAGTAGGTGGCGACCAGGGAGAGGACCATGGGCGCCATAGACTCAAAGCCCAACGTGTCTGGCAGCTCCACAGATCGAGCAGTATGGTCGTAGGCGATGACGACGTCTACGCCGCCCTGGACCTTGGACAGGTCCTGACCAGCCACAGCCAGGACAACCGAGGTCCCTTCAGTAGATTGCCCTGTAGAACCCTCTTGTCCAAGAATTGTGTACGGGCAATCTGTGACCGAGACGACGGCTTCCAGATATTCGAAGACCCGGCCAGGCTGGGAAAGGATGAGGATGCGGGCGTTGATATCCCACAAGCCATTGAGAAACTCGTAAACGAACGAAAACTTGCTGTTTGAATTCGTAGCATGCTTCATCATGTCGACCTTCCCCAGTTCCGGGAGGTCGTCGTCGTACGCTGGCAGGTCGCAGAGATTGAGCAACCGGTCGAAGATGGCGTCGATTTTGGCCACCAGCGAGGCATCCGGAAGGCTCGAGTACGAGTTTGCGAATACCTCTCCGAATTTAATCATGGCCGCCTTGTTTTGCGAAATGGTGTCCAGGTACTTCGCCCGGGTGTTGGCAGCCATCGGCAGGGTCACGATCAAATATTTGCCATGGCTGTCGTCCTCGTCCTGTTCATCCGCACTCAGTTCCAGGCCAAATCGATCGGGCTGATCCAGTGAAATGGGGGCGGAATGCTCGGTACCTCCGCCGAGAATCTGGTTGCCAGCAGGCAGGTCGTCGTGGGAAACAGGGATGTGTTCGAGGGAAGTAGTCAGATCTGCCGGCGCCACTGTTGCGGGCGGCTGCTCAAACTCGAGTTGTCCGCTTATGATACCAGTCTCAGCCGTCATAGCAAGGTCCATGCCAGTGTGCTGATTCAGGTCGGCAGCCTGTTGATCCAGATGGCCAACGGACGGGACAGGTTGCTCTCCCAGAGAGGTCTGCAACTCGGACGAGTCTGCCGGCGCGGCAGAGGCTTCCAGTTGTTCGGCGAAGTTCCCAATTTGCGGAAGAACTGCCGACGGCGACACTAATGCTGGCTCCTGTCTGTTTTCTGCGGGCGGAACAGCGGGCGGAACAGCGGGCGATGTGCCAAACACCTGAGCACGTAATTGGCGCATCTTTTCGCGCGCCGAAGGGCGCGGAGTCCCTTCGCCATCCATGTCTCGGTTTCGGGGGGTGAATAGTACTGATGCCTGTCTCTCTTTTGCCGGGGTAGACGGCTGCGCGGTCTCTTTGCCCCGGGGGCTGCTCGCGCTCTGGCTGGGGATGCGCGAAGGCGATCGCCTTTTTGGCGGTCTCAGAGCGGTCTCAGGGACTATGTCCGCTGAGCTTTGCCCACCAGCCTCTGAGAGTTGGGTCAGAAGGCCTGGATTTCCGGCAGGGAGCGAACTTTGCTGAGCGGCCTGGAAATGTGGGTGGGAGTCGGAACCGGTCAGGAAGGAGTTGATTCCCGGCGCAGGAGCGCTTTGCTGGCTAAGCTCGTGCTCCTGATGTTGTTTTCGGCCTTTATTGCCCGAGAGGAGCTCTGCTATCCGAGAAGGCCCGGATTCGGTCCCGGAAAACGGGAGATCGTAATCAGGTTGGGTCAGGAAGCCTTCGCCCAAAGGACTGTCCTCCGAGGGATACTCAAGCTGCGGTTCAAACCTTGCGCTCGAGGGGGAAATGCTTCGTCCCGACTCGTCAAGCAGGCGTGATGAAGGACGGGACTGGCTATGTACTCCCTCGGGTTGGCGGGACGGTATGTCGAAGTCGGAACGGCTTATCTGGCCCTCGGTGTTTGAGGCCTGCTCTTGTGCGCTTCCTCCTTCCAGTGCGGACTGGGAAACGCGCTGTGAAGCAGGGCCGGCAAGGTTGGCAGCTGACCGAGCTGTAGACTGGGCGGTGGACTGGGTAGTGCGCAAGGAGTCAAAGCCGTCCTGCGAATCCGGGATCGTTCTCTGGCTGGCCCGGCCACCGGCGTGCTGGTTGCTGTCTCCCTGAGAGGGCGCCGCGTCCACAATCTGGGAAGATGGTGCTGATGGTGCTAATTGAGACGAGGTGATCAAGCGATACTCCGATGGGTCAAAATCAGGAGGGCGCGAGAGCTCAAGAACAAGCTTCTTGTTGTTGTTGTGTGGGACCGACTGCACCTCCTCGCAGCTAGACTGCAAGTCACCGTCGGTAGAAGTGTAGCCCGAGTCGACGGAACGTCTAGACCGTGTCGGTGCCCTCTCGTCTTCTTCGGCGGCGGCGGCTGAGGGCTCCCTTCTGCGCTTCGCTCTCCAGTTCGGGGGCAGCACAGGTTGGCTGTCGCTTTCGAGGGAAGGGTGGGAACTCTCGGGGGCAATGCCTTGTCGTCGGCGTTTCTCGTTTTCCCAATCGGTAACTGCGGCTGCAGTTACGTTCTCTGCCGGTTCCTATAGATACGCGGATAGCAAGTGGTTAGCGAGGGTGCAGGTGGACGGGGAGCTTGGCTCAAGGGGAGCAGCATTACCCAAGTCGGATCGTATCGCTCGCCGGTGGTGGGGTTGTCGGCCCAGTCTACTTTGTACAGTAACTTTCCCTTGACAAGCTTCTCGTCAAGGATGTCGCGAACTTCGAAGATCTCTTCCTCGGGAGTCGGTTCGCGGGTTGCTACCGGTCTCCGGCGTTTCTGCTTGGTCGGCCTGGCAGTGGACCGCTTGGTCATTGACGCGGGCGGCAGGCAAGTGCTGCAATTGCGCGAGTCGCTACGATGCACCCGCCGGGATGTGGCCGCGGGCAGGTTCAAGTTTGGTTCAGTGCATGGAAGAAGGCCCATGCAGAACAGCGAGCTTCCTCGACGAGTATCGGAAGCGCGGGAACCTACGCAGCCGGCTTGAACGCGTTCCTACCCAGGGCGAGGGATGCGCGATGCAAGGCTGATGGATTTCCCTTTGTCGGCGGAAACACCACTGACACGGTCCGCCACAGCTCGCTCGCTCGCTCGCTCGCCTCGCATCACCCCCACGCTTATCTTACCGCTGATTGGCTAGCCTTGTGGTCCCTTTGGACCCTTCCTCGCTCGGACTGGGACCTTGCAATTGCGGATTGACCTTGCGTCGGACGAGTCGCTGGGCTGTGATCGGGTCGGTGACAATCGAGTTCAAGTCGTTGCTGGTTGCGTACCGGTAGTTGGATGTAGGTGAGGGAGGGGATGGAGGAAAGGAAGAAAAGGATTTGCAGTGAACCGGTTGTTGAGAAATTCGGCTGTGGGAATCGCTTTCTGCTTTTCTCGCGCAGTTCGAGAAATGGGAGGGCGAAAGATCTGGCGAAACCGGCAGTAAACCCGATTGTGAATGTAAGGTACGGTACTCATTGTATTAGAACTTGATTCATCGAGACTACAATAAAAACCGGCCTTCCACTGCTTTCTTTCTGCGTCGATTGTGCATTCTGCGGCTTCCTGCATGATCCAGCTGGCCAAATCCACGTTCCTTCCAGTTGGACGGACTTCAATGAAGCTCGGGTTGAATCTAAAACTAGACCAAGATGCCAGTTTATAAGATAGTTAATTAGGTACGTGGCTGGTGACCGCTAGCCAAGCAATATCACTTGAATCTCCTGCTCTCAAGGATTCGGTTTCCTTCCCAAACTCGAACCAGTATTTCCTCTGCCCACTCCCCTTTTTCCACCAAAAAGAGGCTTCAACTTTTGTGCCTTGATGTAATGCCAAAACGGAATGCTTCAGAGCACGATGTTTGATGCCGGGATGACCACACAGAAAAGAAAAGAAAGAAACAAAAACCGGCACGAGAATGAGCCAATCGAATGAATATACCATTTCAGAAAAATGCCACAATGTCAAGACCAATAACCCAGTTTGACCCCATTAGCGTCCTCCCTTGCCGTCCCCCCCTTAAACCAGTACAAGTTCGTGCCAGTTTTCCCACCCAGCATCCCTTCTTAGCCCACCACCCATAAGTACCGTCCAACCTCGCCTCGTATCGTACAACTTTCCCTCCTCGGTACCGACCACGGTTCCTAGAAATTAGTCATTAGACTACAACACATTTCCTCGCCCCCTAGGTCTCAAGAACGTCACGCTCTTCCTCGGTCGGCAACGCGGGCGTCTCAAACGTGGGGATGTCCTCGCCCTTCTCGAACGCCGGCCCGGGACCCTGATAGCTCGGAGGGGAGATCGGGTTGACCGGACCTTGGGACACCGTCGCCGTCGCCGTCGTCGTCGCGGGCTCTTGCGAGCGCATAATCTCGGGCGCCGCCGCCAGGATCCTATTCACCGGGCTCGCCCCCGTATGCGGCTTGACCGGCTTGGGACTGACGACAGGCGGCCCCACGGGCGCGACATAGGTCGGGGACCTGGCATCCTCGGACCCAAACGGCAGCGGCCGGGACGGAATCTCCCGCCGCTGCTGCTCTTCTTCCCGATGCCCATCATCGCCCTCACCACCACCTCCGCCCCCACCGAGCCGCTGAAACAGCAGCTCCGACTGCTCCTTGGCCAGCTTCCGCAGCTGCGCCGCAGGATCCTTGTAGCCACGAAGGACGTTAGCCAGTTCACACAGGCAGTCTGCAGGACCCCACCAGATGCCGTGCACACATACCCAGTCAGCCTGCCCGGGCACGCCCTCGGCGCCCGTCAGCAGCTGTTCCCCTCCACCCTCACCATAATTAAAATAACCATCATCCTCACCGGGGCGACCACCACCAGCGACCCGGCGCCCCCCTCTCGGCCTGCGGATCGGCGCCGGCGTGACAGGCAGGCTCGGACGGTCGTCCTCGCTGGGGAAGTCGGTCACCTTGGACCCGCGGCGCGGCGTGAAGAAGCCAAACTCTGGCGCCCCCTCATCACCACCACCACCAGCAGACTTCGCGTTCCCATTCCCGGCCAGGGCCAAGTTCCGGCTGCGCGTGCGGCGGTGCTTCTGCAGCGTGCGGTCGACGTAGCGGTTGATCTCGGGCACGTTGTCCCAGGCATTGGTGCGCGGGAACGACGACCAGATGTCCACCATTGTCGCGGGCGCCGCGGAGAGCGCCGTGCGCGAGGCTGGGCCGGCCGGCGGCGTGTGTGGTGGTTCGCTCGTCTGCGCTGCCGGGCCGCCTGACGGGGTTGGCTCAATTTGTGTTTGCGAGCCTGTCCACGGGGTATTATCCCCGCCCGAAGCAGCGGGCACCGGTTCGGCCGCCGCAGGGGGCTCGGGCTCGGGCTCGGGCTCGAATGGGTGCGCGAATACACGCGTCGGCCGGGGCTGGTTCGTCTCCCAGGGAAAGAGGGGCTTGGGCTTCTCCTTGGGGTTCGCGGGCGGCTGCTTGGGCACCTCGTACCACATGTTCTTGGGAGGGCTGGGGTACCGCTCCGGCGGGACGAACGGGGCCGGGTCGGACGACATGGCGTAGTGCGTCTGCGGGAAGTTCATGGCCTCGGGCTTCGAGTCGGGCGGTGGAGGTTGTCTGGGGGTTTTGTTAGCCTTTTTTTGGACTGCTTGTAACTTGGGGAGGCATGACTAACCGCTGAGCATCCCAACTTGGTTTCATATCGGGTTGGGGCTGGGGCTCGGGCTTCTGCTCCGATTGGGACGGCGGTTGAGAACCCCATTGCTGGTGGTCCGATGCCTGGTCTTTTCGAGCCTCAGTATGTGTCCCTCCTTGCAAGCCAGAAGACACGCTTGGGTGGGAAGCAGAATGCGAGGACGGCTCGGTGGAGTGCAGTGGTGGTTGAGAGTGAGGGTGATGTGAATGCTGGTGAGATTCATGGTGGTGTTGGTGATGGTGGTGGTGGTGGTGATGGTCATGTTGTTGATGAGAATGCTGATGGTCATGATGCTGGTGAGGATGATGAGGATGCTGCTCAGGGAGGGGATAAGACTGATGGGAATGATGCTGCTGCTGGGGATACTGCATATCGACATGTGAAGGGGGTGGTGCTGGCTGATATTGCTGACCGTAAAAGTTGCCGGATTGGTCGCTAGGGGGCTCGCCAACGGGGACGACGTAACGGACGGTGGGCTGATATTCGCCCTTTACGAAATACTGCACGATCTCTGGGACTTGCTGCTCCGGGTGGGACAGTTCGGTCTGAGACGGTTCGGTCCGAGTCGTCTACATTAGTTGGTCAGTAGCAGCCCTCCATCGGCTAGGCCGTCAGAACGCACCTCTTTGCGGTAGTGTCGATCGTAGACTGCCCACCACCTGCCGAACATTTGGTGGAATGGTAAGCTTCCAGTAGCCTTCTCTCTGCCCTGTATCCACGGCTTCTCGGGGCCAATGAAATGGACCATGTTGATGCTGGACTGGAAGTGCTGGTAGGCAGGCACATATTGGTAGTGGGCCGAGGGCGTGACGTTGTAGCTGAAGCTGAGGCGGTTGAAGCTGTTCTTGAAGTACATGTTCAAGAGGCCCTGGTCGGCGCCGTCGAACGAGATGCCCCGCTGCGCCATGGCCAGCAGGGCGTAGTAGTCGCCCATGTTTGGGGCCAAGACCATGAGGCCTGTGTTGAACAGGTCCGGCCAGCCAATGTCAGGTGCCGCCGAGAAGGCATGGGGGAGGTCGAAGAGCTCGTCGGGCGCCCGGTAGGCCACGATGTCGGCATCCACATAGACGATTTTGCGGAACTGGGTTTGCCTCCAGAGGTTGATCTTGGTGAAGGCCGAGTGGAGGTCGGGCCGGTTCATGAGGTCAAGGTTCGCAGGATGCTCATTTTGAATGCGGCCGACGGGGATGACATAGTCATACACGGCCTGGCCAACAGTCAGCCAATGGTACAGGTACACCAATGTGCCTGTGACGGCCGAGAAAAGCTTGCCTTGAGTTGTGTAAGGACGTCGACGGACACGGTGTCGAGGGTGACCAAGATGGCCAGCTTCTTGGTGGTGCCCGCATCACGCAGCGAATGGGCCAGCACGAGAGCGCCTTGAGGGGAAGATGTTAGCTCCAAACTCGGGCGGATCTTGCAATTGGCGCTCCAAACTTACCAGGTAGGTATGTGTCTGTCAGAAGAAGCTACTCCGGCGGCTGTTTTAGCATTTCTGGCTCCCTCGTCCGACGCAGCCCCCCAGCACGTCGGCGCATCATGGACTGCGACCTGGGCGAAACAGAAAGCAGGACTCACGCTGGCATAGACATCCTCCACCCCTTGCACAGCCATTGTGCGCAAAGGCTCCTCACCAGCGACGTCAAATCGGGGGCCGGCAACCGAAGGCACAGGAACCAGCAGCAGAGGTGTTCGTTTGTAAAATAAAAATGCGGCAAAAACTCGAGGCAGAGACGAGTTTGGGGGTTCGTCGAAGGAGCAATCCCGGCAGGAAGAGAGACAGCGAAAGGGCAGGCAGGGGAGGCGAGATCGGGAAGTTTGTGCCCCCGCTAATCAGCGCAATGTCGGGCCCCCTCGAGGTGACCCCGGTCGCAGCTCAATGTTTACACCGCGCACGTCGCCAAACTCGGTATCGCAACGAGCCGTCGAGCAATCCTCGGTGCGACGGACAGCGGGGGGATGGATGCAACAAGCTTTGGTCCAACAAGGATCAATTGGGGATGCACCAGATCCATTTGCTCTGCGGGGCACCCTCCTTTCCATCCAAAGTCTTCCCGTCCGTTGTCCCTTCTTGCAGCATGCAACTGCTTGTGGCGGCAGGCTAACATGGAACCCGACGGGGCAATCAGGCTAGACACGGGAACTGTGTGCCTTCACCGGCAGCAAGCGTGGTGCCACAAGAGACATTGCCGTTGAGGAGGCCACCTCACGAAGCCGTCGCCGTGTTGCGAGTTGCGCGTTCAAGTTGCATGCTGCAGGCTGCTTGTCTGGGCCGGTCTCGCCTGGAGACAAGCACTGAAATCCCTGCCTGCTAGAAATGAGTGCCAATGCCAAGCCCCTCCTCGAGTTCGTCGGGCCTTCAACGGTTTCCCATTCAAGACATGGCTTGCAGCTGCACAACGGCAACCTCGGGAGATTGAAGCAATCTCGACTCCCGGACCACACAGCGCTTACGAATCCCTAACTTGACGGGAGAAACTGCAGAAACTCGAGGCGCTGGAGAACCTCGAGAACCGTCTCACGGCATGGGCAAGCAGGGACGCGCTGGAGCTGGGTGGAGAGGCCTGCCAGTGCCTTGCAGACGCGCCGGTCCACGAAACCGTTAGCGCCTCTTTTAGTACTGTGGAGCTTTCCGAGACCGCGTCGGGCGGGGCCATTGCATCATCACCGTCCGACCGCCTGTGCCCCGCAATGCCCCGCGTCGCAACCATTGAATGTCCAAGTCGAGATTCTCGATCTGCAGCTCCGTGTGGGACGACCCTGAGACCCTGAGCTGTTGTCCGGTCAATTGGATCCCATATTGGGATTCTGAGAACAAGGAGCCAGAAGGATGACTGTCTTGACAGTTCCCAGCAGGGACCTAACCTCTTTTTTGCTCAAGCGCAGTTCGGGACATCCATGGCCGGCCGCATTGAACAGCGCGTTTTGCCTGGTTGTCCTTGGCCACCGGCACTCCGTCGAGGGAGCACTCGGCGGAGCTCCAAACAACAAAATCAAGGACACGCGGCCGTCGTTCTGTCCTCGTGACCCTCCAAACAGTTCCTCTGCGACGTACTTCGCCCCCTGATTTCCTCTAGCACGGGGGGGGCGCCACTTGAATATTGCTCACTCTCTCCGTGACCTTTTTGCCTTCTTGAAATGACATCACCCGAGCTTGCCTTGTGACTTGTGGGACAACGCTCAGCCGAAGCCCACTTCCCATGGCTTTGGTGTTGCATTTCTACGTGTTCTATGGCTATCTTGGGTGTCTCATCGACCCTGAGATAACGGAGTCAAAGTTCTTCTAACTTCAGTGGGATGACGAGCGGGTAATACTAATTTAGACGCGAC
Organism: Parachaetomium inaequale; assembly: GCA_033296685.1. Lineage (NCBI taxonomy): Eukaryota > Fungi > Ascomycota > Sordariomycetes > Sordariales > Chaetomiaceae > Parachaetomium > Parachaetomium inaequale. The sequence continues at coordinate 31,503 of MU854334.1, forward strand.
ATGGGCATAGGGAATACCTAGGTAGCTTAGGTAGAGAGCTAGATGATATCGGCATCACCAAGGACACCGTCGAAGCAACTGGGTGTTGTACCGAGTTACGAGCGAGGAGTTCGGGCCCATTTAACTCTACTCCAAATGTCTAGCTTACAATACCAACATAGGTGCATAGATTTATTTCCCTGCCGCAAGAGCGAAGAGCTAATATACGACAAGGGGATCGGGTAAAATTGACTAAACAGCAAAACCGAACCTTTATAAACCAGTGCCGGCGAACCGCACTAAAAGGGTATGATCAAGACAGGGTCAGGGAAGACTTCTTGGAGCACCGTAAAGTATCAGCCAGTTCAGACAATTCTGTATTTTAGGCAACTGGAATAGAGACATCACGACTATGTAGTAACACACGTGTACAGGGCAGAAAATCTGGTCGCAACTATCATACAAATCCACACATGCCACCACCAGACATGCAACCCCTTAATTTTACCTCGAGACGCCGCTCCCAAGAAAACAGCCACCTTCCACTCTCCCACCCCCCTCCCTCACAAATCCTTCTTAAACGCATGCTCCGGCTTATGCGTCGTCTCATAGTCCACATGCACATACGCGCGCTCGACATCCGGCAGCTGCTCCAGCTTCATCTGCAGCTCCTCGGCGATATCATGCGTCTCCATGAGCGTGGCGTCCGGGTCCATGACGACATCGACCTCAGCAATCAGCCTCGGGCCGGAGTGGTACGCGCGCACCGTGTCGATCTGGCGGATGGCGGGCGAGTGGGTGACGCAGACGTACGTGATGAGCTGCTGGATCTCGACGGGCGCGACGACGCCGACGAGGAGGAGGAACTCGGTGAACGCGGTGCGCAGCCACAGGGTCGAGATGACGACCGATAGGAAAATGGCGCCGGCCGGGTCGAGCCACCAGACCAGCTTGCTGCCGCCGACCGAGGTGAGGATGCCGAAGCCGTTGACGAGCAGGTCGTTGCGGTGGTCCTGCCAGAGGATGCGCACCTGCGAGTACTTGTCCTTGATGGACCACGTGTAGAGGAAGAGGGTGAGCTTGGTGCCGAAGGCGACGCAGACCGAGATGATGGAAGGCAAGAAAAAAGGCTTGAGCTCGCCCGTGTGCTCGGACAGCTCGCGCGCGGCGAAGGCGATGATGATGAGCGAGACGGCCGTCATGAGGAAGCAGAAGACGATGTTGCCGACCGTCTCGAGGCGGGCCTTGCCCGAGGGGAAGCGGGCCGGGTCGACGCGGCGCACGGCGCGGTTGGTGAGGATCAGGGTCACGTTGGAGAGCGGGTCGAAGATGGCGTCGGCCATGGTGGTGAAGAGGGAGAGCGAGCCGGACGAGATGGCGGCGTAGAGCTGCAGCGCGGTTAAGAGGATGTTGGCGACGAGGGAGCCCCACACGGCGATCTTGAACTTGAGGTGGTCCTCGCCCTGCTCCTGGCGCGCCTCGGCGCAGTGCTCCTCGACGCTCTTGAGCAGCCGCTCGATGGTCTCGTTCTGGGCCTGGTAGAAGCCTTCCAGGCGGCGGGCTGTGGTGGCCTTGCGCCCGAACGGCTTCATATACCGCGCGAGCTTGCTGGTTGTCGACGCCTCGGCGGGGGTGGCGGGGCCTGGCTGCTGCGCGGCGTCGCGTTTCCTAGACGTGTTCGCCTTGATCTCGGCCAGCTCCGAGGCCGTCTTGTAGCGCTGCGACAGGCCGTAGGGGTCGTTGCCGGCGCCGACGAGCGGGAAGCGGCCGGCGCGCTGGCTCTCGACTTCGACGTCACCGGCCATTGCTGGAGGATGGCGGGCGACTGCAGCGTCATCGCCCCCGTCTGTGGCCTCGACCGCCGTGCTTGCGCCGCCTCTCGACATCGAACGGTTGGGGGACGGTGACCGCGCCAGGCGGCTGGCCGAGTCGGACTGGGTTTTGAAGGGGTGCGGGTGCAGCGATATGCTGTTGGACAGGTCCGGCTGATCCATGGCGGGGTTCGTCTCAGGATCGGTCGTGCAGCGCGGTTGTGTTTGCAAGACGTTGAGCGCTGGTCTGGTGTTAACCTGTAAGTTCTGATGGGATGAACGGGGGGATGCCCAATAGCAGCGCCGATTGATTGATAAGATTGATTGCGCTCGGTGAGAGGAGCTCCAGAGAAAATCCCCGCCCGAATCAGATGAAGCACCCACCTTTTTGAAGCACCTTCACTTGACGACCAAAGCGCAACCTGGAAAAGAACAAATTCTCCGTCGAGGCGCAGGGTGTATCGCGTTTCCCAGAAGGAATTTCCAGGAGTTCCCTCGCTTGTGCGCACTGTCACACGCCAGCTGCAAGAGGGAGGATGCTCAAACAGCTGGGGAGCTCCTGGGTGCCAAACGGTGCCAAACAGGAGGAACGTCAACGGGGTCAGGGTCGGGGGCGGCTGTGCTTTGTCAATCCAACTATCGCCATCCAACCAGCGACGCCTGTCTCGACACGGGACCGTGGGCCGGCTCCGCTGTCGGCGCCGAGCAATTGGAGAACCGGCAATTGAAGCATTGCGGTCATCTTCGCCAGCAGGAGACCATCCATCCCCTCGTGAGCCCTATGACGGCAACAATCCGTCATGGCGTTGGGTTCGGATGCGCTCCATCATGTTTGACATCAGCTTTAAAGATCGGCCCAGGGTTTCCCGCTTGATTCCTGGTGTGGCGGTGCTGTGGTGTGCGACTTGGGGCAGTGGCAGTTTCGACTTTCGAGGTAGCGGCAAAACCCAAGAAACCGGTAAGGAGATGGTCAAAGCTGATTCTCGAACGTCGATCCGGGCGGCTTTATACTTCTAGGCCCTCTTCGCCTTCTCAGCTGGGCACAGCCTACCCATTCCTCGGCGGCTTCCGGAGCACTACGGGCAGGTTCCTGGATTTCGAACCGAAGCGGACCCGAGGTCTGGCCCGGCAAGGGGTCCACCTGCTTCAGCCTTATCACTACGGGCATGGCTTAGGAGTGCAGCCTAGGTTTAAGCGTTCCATACTACCGGATCTTGATATGAGAGAGAGACGGTATTAATACTAGAGCAGACAAGTAATTGGAGCAAACAAGTAAATAGACACCACCCCAGCCCGACTCACGCCCCATCCCTACAACTTCGCCTCGGCCCTCTCCCCCTCGCACCTCGCCAGAATCCAATCCCCCACATCTTTATAAAACTGCTCGCTCTCCGGCCCATCGGCATGCAGCTGGTGATACCACCCCTCATACGCCTTAAACTCGCGATCCTTGACCTCCCCCGTGCACTCATCAAAGTACTTCTTACTCGCCTCAAACCACGTCGTCTTATCCCTGGTCCCATGGCCCAACCACAAACTCCTCAACGCCCCGCCCTTTTGCGGCCTCACCTCCCCGCTCGCCAGCGCCGCCGTCCGGTCCAACAACCCGGCCAACCCCTCTAGGGTGCCCGTGTTGTGCATGAGCTCGTCCGCGAGGATACTCTTCCTCACCTCGGGGTCGCGCGTCAGGTGCTCCGGCACGATATCGTGCTTGAGCTGGTGATGCGGCAGCAGCTTGCCCGCCAGGCGGCCCGCAAACACCTTGAGCGCCGACGGCTGCTCCTCGGGCGAGAAGCTGATGAAGGGCGCCTCGAGCAGCCACCCGCGCACGGGCCGCACCACGCTCTCCTGGTAGTCCGGGTGGCACGCCAGCGTGAGCACCTGCCCGCCGCCCATGGAGTGGCCCATGACGAAGACGGGCGGGTCCGCGGCACCGGCGGCGGGCGGCAGGTGGGAGGTGATGAAGGCGGCCATGTCGGCGAGGACCTGGGTGGTGGGGCCCGTCAGGCCCTTGTGTGCCGGCTTCGTGACGGAGCGGCCCCAGCCGCGCTGGTCGACGCCGTGGACGGCGATGCCGCGCGCGGCGAGCGCCAGGAAGAAGGCGTGGTAGCGCCCGAGGTGGTCGCTGAAGCCGTGGATGAAGATCAGCTTGGCTTTGGGGGGGCCGTCGGGCTGGGATGGTTAGCTATTCGTACTAAGACGTGCTTCGGAAGTGAGGATTCCCATGGCGAGGAAAGGTAAAGATGTATAAAACCCGGCGATGGATGGGAAGCGTTGCGATGAACGTACCAACCAGGACTTGGTGTAGAGGCTGTGTCCGTTGACCTCAAAGGTGCCTTCCTTTTCGACGACCATCTTGCCAGATTATTGCAAGCCGACTTCGATATGTGGGTGTGTAAAGGTGAGAAATTGTGGTGTGTTGGATGCAGGGCAGCGGTTGATGTCAAGCTGGGCAATGGGGCGCTTGACTCGGTGAGCCTCGGCAGCTGAAGAGAAAGACAAAGAACCGGACTCGTCCCGGTATCAGTTCCTCACTGCCAGGTCTCGGATTGAATAAGGAAGGAACAGCCAAAATCCCAAAGAGAAGTCTCTCGCGGACTGTTAATGAAAACCCGGAAACAGTCAGGTGCTGAGCAGATTGGTGTTGTTGGAGGCTTGTGATCGAGCAAGAGGTACCTTACTCTCAGCCTTCGGAGCTCGGTTGGAGGTGGGGCTTAATCCCAGAGCCGTTCACGTGCCAACCACACGTCAAAACACAGGGATGATCCTGATGATCCTTCACAAAGGTTAGAGAGCGCTCGACATGGCCTTGGATCTCAGAACACTCCTGGCAAGCCAAATACTGAAAGCTCAATGAAAACATCGTTGTTGAGGTACAGTACACCCCGCCGACGCCGAGCCCCACGGAGGGCCAAACAGCCACCCAAGACATCCAAGGAGCACAACAAACCCCCTTTCCCAAGACATCAACATCGAAAACATTAATCAGCATGATTCAAACCCCGTGTCAAGCCTGACAGCCGTCAAGAGCAATGATACCGTTAGCTCTGTCATCCCAATCGTCCCATCGTGACATCAGGGGACGAGCAATCCCCCCTTGTTGTATGACGCCGCAACACCAGCCCTAATAAAACAGTCTCGAAAAACGTCACCAACATCCGAGTCCGTCGTGGATGCACAAAAGTGTTATATATCGCCCAGGTCGTCCTGCAGCTCGGTGCCGGCAAACAGGTCTTGCGTCGTTGCGGGAGTGAGGCTGAACTTGTCGCCCGGTAGCTCCTCATCGGGCGTCCTAATGCCGATTCCGCTATCGTCGTGCGTTGTTTGCTGCGTGTTGGACGCAGGCCCCGAGGGGAACGGCGCCCGGTCTGGCTGCGGCTCGGGCATGCGCGACATGCTAAAGTCATCGCTGGCGCTGCTATACCGAGACCCCTGCTGGCTCAGCTCTCGGTTCGCCGACTGCCGCTTCGGAATCGCGAGCGGGTTCTGGCTCGACTTCTGCTGCAGGAAGCCACCCTGCTCTGCCATGAACTGGATCATCTCGTCGACCCAGCATTTTGTCACCCACCACGATCCGAAGCTCTTTCCTTGCCCGATCGTGAGGTCCCTCATCAGCGCCGTGCTCAGCCTCTGAACACACCAGACAAGATCCGTATCCGACGCGTACGGAAACCGGCTGGGCAGGGAGCGCAGCAGGTTGACCCAGCGGTCCAGCACGTTGGACGAGTCGGTTTCTTCAACAATCCCCTCCTGGGGTGGCCTGCCGTTCCGCATGGCAATTTCCCCTTGCACTGTCAAGCACTCCATCTCCCACGGGATGTTGACCGGGTTGAGCAGATCCCGCATCTCGTTGAGTAAAAGATTCACAACATCGTCCATCCCGCGCGACGGGATGCTCTCGGCCAGTTTTCGCACATTGATCATGGAAATCCACTCCATGTACATTAGGTCGCGGTTCGCGGGGTTTGACAGCATATTCGCGGCCGCGTGAGCAGTCAGGTTCACTCGCAACGCCCTGTCGAGCAGCCCGGCAAAGATGGTAGCCGGCCCCTCTTTGGCCCTGACCACATGGAGAGGCTGCCCCTGGAATGACTCCCGGATATGTGGCACGAGCCGCTCCGAGATGTTGCGCAGCGTGTCGAGGACTGGCTTGGGCACGACCTGCAGAGTCAAACCCGAAACAATGCGCATCATCCGCTGATAAAGGACGAAGTCACATTCCTCGATCCACGGAGAGACGGCCGGATTCGCGAACAGTTTCTGTACGGGCATGGTGAGGGTGCCCTGGAATGACGTGAAGAGGTGGAAGAAGGCCTTCTCCTTGCAGTACCGGATGCACTCGACCAGGGACGTGCAATACGAGCGGTAGAGGGCTATGAGTGACTTGGCCGCATCGGGATCCGTGCCGTTCGGGAGGTAAGGTTCGATTCGTGGAAGGATGATCGGGTCGGATTGCTTGAACGTCTCGCCGGTGTCGGTCGAAAAGCGAAGCTGCTGCGGCGTCTTGCCCATCGTGGCCTGTAGCTGGTCGAAGCTGGCCACCTGCGGCTGGTTGTAGAGACTGTGGTGGAATTCGTGTGATCGCATGGTTTTCGGCCCAGGTTGGTGTGTGACGGGAGGCGCGGAGAAGGGGGTTCTCTCGGATCGCATCGATGTAGAATTGCCGGCGGGGAGAGTGCTAAAGAATGTTAGCATGTCCCGGCTGCCAATTGACAAACAAACGAATGCTTACCTGAAGTTTTGTGACAAAGAAGGATTCTCCCCCAAAGGCACCGCAGCTTGGCTGGGACTATCCCGAAGGTCGGGTTCGTCATCCCTCAAATGAAAATTCACGTAGTGGTATTTCGACTCCCCACGAACACCGAGGCGCCGCGTCTTGAGGCCGGGAAACAGCACCCGCACCAGCTTGCCGAAGCTCGCAGGGTTCAACACGGTGATCCTCTGGGTGGCGCACCGGGAAGCATAGTTGGCATACACGCGCCCCCTAGGCACCGACCCCTTGCCCGTTGAGCATACCAGATTTATCCTACAAAGTCGTCAGCATGTGGGGCATCACACGACCTGGGCATTCAGCGGCCTACCAAAGCATTGCGAAAACCTGGCGTGCCCGCTCAGAGTTCGGCCCGCGGTCGTTGCCGAGTAGCTCGTGGGCAACTTCCTCGAGCGTGCGGTGTTTGTTGGTGTGGAACAGCTGTCGCATCTCAATCTCGTTGTTGGCATTGGAACGCGCGCCCGACTTGGTTGGCGCGGCCATCCCGTGGAATGAGTCGCCGTCGTCGTTTAGGTCCCGATCCAGCATCTGGCTGTCGTCTGCGAAGCTTGTGTTTCCGGCGAAAGATTCGGCAGACAAAGACTGGCGGCTGATGCTGTGGCTGTGGTGATGGAAGGAGACGCTTTGCATTGGCGCATTTATAGGTGGTTCCGGCCCAAAGTCGCGGCTCGCCTGCAGCTGGGACGCGACCAGAAGGTCCTCGGGGGTCATCTGGGCCGGTCCGCTGTGAAGGTCTCGAGCATGTCCGGCGCTATTAGGTAACCATTGCGAAGAATACACGTCGGCGGACTCGGCAAAGCTGTGGTCCGCGTTGGCCTGCGTAGTGGCGCTGTGAATCGACGTGGTAGAGCCGCGCGATCGAGGACGCTTCCTGGGCTTAGCGAGAGGGAGCGCATCTATGAGACAATGAGTATTGGGCATGTCCGGTGCGTAGGAAGCCAGTCGAGCAGAGTTGGCGGTGCATGGAAGGAGGGGTGTCCGCGCCGGTGGTGGTGGGGATGCGGCCTCCTTACCGTGGGTCGAGTCCATTGCCATTCCTGCCACGGCCAAACAGTGCGTCCACCAAAACAGAGATGACGACGGGGGATTGCGACAATGAAAAGGCTACCCTCGCTGCAAAGCGGAAGAATAGTAAAAGTGGCTGATGGAAAAACTACACGGCGCCGCCGGGAATTCGAGGTGATGCACGAGCAAGGGCGTCGAGGGAGCGAGGTGGTGCGTGTCTGCCCGCCCGACGTGGTCAGTTCCGCATTTCCTGGAGGAGGAGAGGAAGAAATCAACAAACATGAGGCGGTACCGGGGCAATGCGCTCCTGGCCACAGCTCCCCGCACGTACCACGGGCTCCACCTCGGCCGGCGTCGCGCTTTCATTGGCTCGGCTGGCTCGATTCCTCCCAGTGCAGCTCGGTCATCATTCAAGCTTCATTGTTCAAGACAAAAACACAGTTTGCTTCTGATATGCTTGTCCAAAGATCCGGTTGCGGGCGAGGAAAGATGGCTTTAGCTATGCCACATCCGTTGGCGCGAGTTTGGCGTACTCGGATTATCGATATTGTCCTACGAAGTGACTTTCCCTGCATCTTAATTTCCAGCTCTGCATTCATCCACGTCCGCTAAGTGTTGTACCTAGGCAGCCAGCAAAACAACTTGAAGGCCTGTCGAATTCCTACCAGACTTTTTATCTGGTTATCACCAGCAGTCTTGATTCATTTGGTCATCAGTTTAAAGGAATGACTATCACTTTGCAAGCCCGTGCCTACAACTTCTTGTCCTGTGACGCATGGTCACCTGCTGTCTGTCAGTCACACTCGAGTCGTGAGCTCACCTCGAGAGTTGTTCTTCGGAAAACAGAAGGGTGCGAGGCGCAGCCGCCGACAAAGAAGCAATCTTCGTGCTCCGTTCCACTTCATTTAGGAGTGGCAAAAAGATATCTGGATATACAGCAAAATTTAAGCTGATCCGATCCAGGCTCGAACTGGAGACCTTCAGTGTGTTAGACTGACGTGATAACCAACTACACCATCGGACCTTTGCTTGGCGTTGAGATGGAACGGTTGAGTTTTGTCTTTTGAGAGGGCTTCAGGAGGGCTCCCTGCACGTGACTTTACCCCCTTTCTGTGCGTCATGCGCTCAAACCAGGAGCTGCCGGGGTTGGAGCTTGTGACCGGGGTTTCAAGCACACGTAGCAATCGTCATTGCACACCTGCCACCCACACCGAGCTCTCAACTTTGCTATTTCAACCAATTCTCGCCCACCAAACATCCAGAGTCCTCGCTTCAAAGCCTCCTGCGCCAACCATCTCGCACCGTAAGTTCTCCAAAACTGATTCCTGCTTTGTCTGCCCGTTCCCCCCATTTGTTCGCTCAAGGAGCTGCTGGACGCCCCGCCGAAGGCCCGAAGCTGCCGAAAGCTGCCGAGCCCACAACCGTCCAATTCTCTTCCACAATTGCCAGCAGCAGACACCGTCTCTGACAGCTTCTAGATCGCTCCATATCTTCTACTCCAGTCCACGCCGCAGCCATGTCTTCTCCCCAGGACCGCGTTCAGCACTATGTCTCCCAGCTCGACAAAGAGGTGCGTCGCAAATGCCGGATTCGACTCCCTCGCCGACACGTGCTTTATGCTGACTGAACGGTGTCGCAGCTCTCCAAGTACCCCGCGCTCAACAACCTCGAGAAGCAGACGTCGGTCCCCAAGGCCTATGCCGTGCTTGGCCTGGGGGCGCTCTACTTCTTCCTCATCATCTTCAACCTCGGCGGTCAGCTCCTGACCAACATTGCGGGCTTTGTGATCCCCGGATACTACTCCCTGGGTGCGCTTTTCAGCGCGAACAAGGAGGATGACACGCAGTGGCTGACCGTGAGTGGCCGTGACAATTCGTGTTTGGCCGGTACAACTTGTGCTAACCTGTTCATAGTACTGGGTTGTCTTTGCCTTCTTCACGTAAGAGCTGTTTGCGCCTGTGTGCTCCCAGAAGACAAACTAACCGTGTGATAGCGTCGTTGAGAGCCTTGTCAGCGTCGTGTACTGGTTCCCCTTCTACTACACCTTCAAGTTTGTCTTCCTCCTGTGGCTGGCCCTGCCCGCCTTCAAGTAAGTCGTTTGCTTCCGTACCCCGGTTCGACGCGGAGACTAACAGCAGTTTAGGGGTGCCGAGATCATCTTCCGCTCCTTCATGGCTCCCACTCTCGGCCGCTACTTCCACACTCCCGGCTCCACTGCCAGCGGCCTCCGCGCGAAGGCCGATGCTCTCCACACCGAGTAAACGATACTCGAGTCCTTGTCCCCGGGCCCATGCGGTGAATACAAAGCGCGTGGCTTTGAGTGTGGCCCGGACAGGATGGTGGAGTCGATGGATGACAGGTGGAGTGCTGGGTTCCCTCTGACGTTGGATATCAACCATGATGACCACCACCACGCAAACCAACGGCAGCAGCGGTAACCACTCGAACAGCATGGCAAGCCTGGGGTGTTCTTTCTTTACTACAGGGTCAATGGGGGTGTATACCGGTGTGGATTTCCTTCGGATTTCTCGGACAGGTGGTTTCCTTGGAGTAGGTAGAGGTGGTTTTGTATGTCACGATGTATGTATGGCATTCAAGTCGATCCTTAAATGCAGAGAAGTACGAGGTACGAATTCGTATGGCGAGGGCTTCCATCTCATCTCAAAGCCTGCTGCGTTTCCCGTCCCTTCCTGTGGCACGAGTGCTGCCGGACCTTTGTGATTCAACCTCCCCCATATGCACAAAGCAGGCAAGGGGCAAATGGAGGTTGGTGCTACGGTTTCATATGCCAACTCACTTCCAGTTTCGTCACGACCCCCGTTTGTCTTCACTTTGGTCGGGTTGCCCCCGTCTTGGCAGAGCGCAAGCCGGGGTCGTCACCCCACTGCCAGGGCTACCCGCCAGGGCCCACCGCTGGCTACCCACCCTGCTGGTCCGGAACGCGGCTGCTTCAGCCTTCATGAAGCACCATTGTGCAGCACACTGCAATCGTGAGGAATCTCGATTTGCCATATTTTCCAAGACGACAAGTTCTGACACCAGGACCGACCCAGTCACCAGTGTTGCCAGCCAGGCCAAGAACCAACATCCAAGTTGGCAAAGACCATGGTGCCTTAACCCGGCGGCCTCTCAGTGGTCAGCTCCAGGGGCATTGGTGGCTGTGCGATCGACAGGCACAGGGACGGAACGCAGAGGACCACTCCGGCTGCCGACAACTTGTCACCACAACATCGACGACCCAACATCTCAAGACCCCCGCGGGGGCGTACTCCAACGATGCATCTCAGTCCTTTACAATCGCGGCTGGCGGCGTCGCTCGTCGCCTCCTGCCTGCTGATTCTGCTCTATCTCGTCCTCTTCCCGCCTAACTTCGCCCTCGCCGCCGAGCTGAACGAGGCATTGCCCGCCGTCTTCGATGATTTCGACCTCCCGACGGACCCGGGGCCCCGCGGCCCGCCCGATGCGATGTATGAACCCGAGTTCTCGGCCTTCGACAGGAGTATTCTCGGGCGGGCGCCGGATGGCGTCACGTCGCTCACCAACAATGAGCCCATGCCCATGAACGCGGAGGAGGGGTCGACACAGAATTTTGTTTTTGCATTGCCTCAAGTATCCGAGCGGGGAACCGAAGAGGGCCGGTTGGAGCTGAGGAGCGAGGATAATGTCTCTGGGGAAGGGAATACTGGCGCTGGCGCCACGGGGCAGGAAGAGACTGGGGAAGAGGAGGGACAAAGCCTAACGAGGAGGCAAGCGTCGCGAAAAGTATACATCTCGGCCAACACCTGTCAGCAGCCACAGCCGATCGACCCGTCGAAAACAACACTAGACCCTCCCCAGCTCATCCTTTTCGTGTCGACGACGGCCGCAAACCAGGCTCCCGGGCCTCTGGCCGACAAGGGAACCCAGGACATGGTGGTGTTTAACGAGGGGGCCGTTGTGTACAGTTTCACCACCGACCGAGAAGTCTACATTGGAATACACGCGCCGAACGTATCTGAAGCCTTTTCCGGGATATACAACTTCAGAGTTGTCGCGTCGGTAGACAGCTATTACTACAGCTACAACAAGGACGACTTGCTTTTGGTTGATACCGACTCGCAAGGCGCGTTGCTGGTCACACACAACCTGACCGACAGCACAGATCCGAGCGAGCAGGCGGCCATCATGCAAACACAGCCGTATGTGTTCTTTGCGCATCCCAAGGGGGACCGGGCCGTCAACGGCCTCCGGTACTCATACTGCGGGCTGGAGAATTACGCATTGATCGCGGCCACCAAGGACGGGCGGCAGTCGAGTCTTGTCAAAACGAGCATGACGACGAGGGCATTCAGCAAATTCCCGTTTGCTGCGAGCGGCCAGGGAAACCTGCCGAAGCAACAGTTCTTCTTGACTGGGCTCAACTCCAGCACCGAGTACATCGGCATACTGGCCAGGGACGGCATAGATCGCGGCGCGCTGGGCAAGAGACAGACGGCTTCAGAGAGAGGGAACGAGGTATTCCAGCCAACGGACTTCACCACCAACTCCAGTAAGCATTCTCCCATTTGACCCCCCCCCCCGTTGCACTCACTCACAACCCACCAGACCGCAGCAACTGCGCCCTCGTCATCGACCTCACCTTCTGCGACCAGGTCGCCTACTCGGTGCCCAGCAACCCGGCCTTCGGCAACTCGACCCGCCTTGCCGAATTCTACGACGCCTACGCGTCCTCCATGTACGCCAACTTTGACAAGTCGCTCGCCCAGGTCGCCTGCGAGGCGCCCTCGAGCCAGCGCTACTCGCTCGCGCGCACCTGCGCCGACTGCGCCGCCGCCTACAAGGCCTGGCTCTGCTCCGTCACGATCCCGCACTGCGAGGACTTCTCCAGCACCGCCGACTTCCTCCAGGCCCGCGCCGTCGGCCAGCCCTTCCCCAACGGCGAGACGCTCGACCCGGCGACGCTGGCCAAGTACGACAATACCGCGGCGTACATGGCCAGTCGGAACTCGCTGATCGATGAGGTGATCAAGCCCGGCCCGTACAAGGAATTGTTGCCGTGCGATGATCTGTGTTATAAGCTCGTGCAGAGCTGCCCCGCGTCGCTGCAGTTTGGGTGTCCCCAGCCTGGCGGGAAGGGGTTCAAGGGGAATTATGAGACGCGTGATCCGTCTGGGGCGTTGAGGTGTAATTTCCCCGGGTCGGCGCACTTCCCGTCTGCGGGGGGGAGGGCGGGGGTGGATTGGGGGGTGGTGGTTGGGGCGGTGGTTGTGGGGTTGCTGGTGGTGTGATGATTGTGGAGGGTTTTATGAAGGGCATGGTAATGGTTTGGCGGGCGGTACTTTAGCTCCTTTGGCTGGGCCTGGCGTTGGGGCTTTCTTGGTTGGGTTGGTTTGTTGGTTGACAGGACGGTATGATAGACCAAAACACCGGATTGGTGTTTGAGACTTGGGTACATCATGGAGGGTCATCGAGGGAGGTTGTATTAGGTCGGTTTGCTGGGTGCTGATAATAGCGGCGCTGTTAGGAGTGAAAGGATGAAAAGCATCAGAGGGTATCTGTGTAGAGTACGTACTTTGGGTTTACAGAGTGTATAATACAGGTTCCTACGTCGCCGCCACTTTCTCGCCTTCGCCCCTATTTATCTTCCTCCAGTATTTCCGTGTCCACTTCGCCGAACTATTCACCCGCGAATCTCAACTCAGAGACCCAGCAGCCGAAGTCAATCCATCTTCTCCCACCGCCATGACCTCCCTCTCTCGTACATAACCGCCACCCGCCCCCATCCCAAACCAAGCTATTTCCACCGCCACCACGAACTCCCCGCCCCCTTGGCCCCGTCCCCACCATCACCTGCACTCCCACCCTCGCTACTGCCCTCACTGGCAGCAGCGGCAGCAGCCGCGGCCTGGGCAGCTTGAGCAGCGTGTAGACTCCTAGCGTGCGCCTCGAGCTTGATAATCTCGGCTAGTTGTCACAAACCACCACCACCTTGTCAGCACATACACAAACCCCCGGAAAATAATAATGCCTAATCTTTGGATGGAATGGATAACATGACACATCGCTGAACTGAGAAGAGACAGACAGATGGACAGATAGATACGGTAGGTAAAGAGCTGACATTCACTCACCCTGCCGCTCGGCCTTGATCTCGTCCGTCTCCAGCTTGGCCCAGCCAAAGTAGACGAGCTGGTAGACGAAGACGGCGAGGAGGGCGCACTTTGCCACGGGGCGGGTGAAGGTTTTGTAGAAGGTGCCCTGTGGATGTATTGTTAGGGGGTCAGGGGAATGTTTGGTGAGGGTGGCGTAGGGAGGGGGAGGGGTTAGGTACTGTTGCTGATGGTTGTTTTTGGGACGAGTAGCGTCTGAGTTGGAGGTGGGTGAGGGATGGGGTTGAGCGTGATGCCCGGGCGAGGGCGGTTCTGAGGGGAGGGAGCATCGTGTGGTTGTGATTTGGTGTTGAGGTTGATGTTGTGGCTCGGATGGTTGCTGGGTTCGTCGCAGGGTGGGGTGTAGGGGGTCGCTTGTTTATTTTGCTGTGGCTGGCGAGTCAACTGAAGTCACAGTGTTGAAACTCAGACGAGAAGTCAAGACTCGAGTTGATGAGCGAGGCTGCAATGAATGCCAAGCGCGGTGATCTGCAAGTTCAGGCGGGCTGATGATTGGCCTGCCCGCGCTCCGCTGCGCTCCCGTGGCACCCCTGTCTTCGACTTGCCGGAACGAGCAAGGGGTCATGGCGCGACCCACCGCAGCTGCATGGGGCCGTCGACGACAGATGGCCAGAAGGGGGAGCTTGCAATCTGTCCCATTTCTTTGGAATTAACAACCCGAGCCCCCCGAACACAACGCACTCCGATCGATCTCTAGCAAATCCCCAAGCGAGCACACGATCAATTCGGTTTCTATCCCCTCGACTCGCACCTCTTCACCCATCTCGAACCGAAACTCCTGCTTGATCGCCGCCACTGACGGGATCGCGAGCATCCCCTGAGCTTCCAGTCCCACCAACTCGTATCCTCCACATCTTCACAATGGTACGCGCGCCGTCGCCACCACCAGCACCATCTCCCCTCTTGACTGACAAGCTCGGCCGCAGGCGCAAACACCGCAGCAGAGGAGGGCAAACCTCAAGTTCGCCAAGGAGAACGAGGCGCGCATGGGCAAGTCGGAGGACCAGATCAAGAAGCGGGTCAAGGACACGCCCAAGTCGCCCATTTCTCCGATCTGGCTGAGTATGAATACCCTGCTACCCATCCGATCGTTGGCCGCCAGTCTGCTGACACTGAGAAACCCAGTCCTCCTCGGCTTCGTCGTCTTCGGCGGCCTCATCTTCGAGGTCATCTCGCGAATCTTCCTGCGATGATCGGTCAACCACCTGTATAAGAGGTGGGAAAACGAAGGATATATCACAAGGCATTGCCCATAGGCTAGCCGCGCGGGCAGTCATGGCAGAAAACCTGGGCCCGGGGCGGAGAGGTCTCGTTGCCGGGCTGGACTCAGGGGCCGAGTCCGTCGACTCGCCACATGTACCACTATTCGGCCTTGTTCAGGAGAATGAGGCTCTGATTTTACTAGCGTATACCATTCTGCCGAAAGATTGCAGCCGGCAGCGGCAGGGGATTTAAGACTCGAGGCATTTGCCCTTTATACCTGCATGGTACCGTCCGGCTAGCTACCTATCAGCAAGATAACGCTAAGATGTGTATCGACTCAAGCACCCAGTCCCTTGCGCTGGCCACCGGCCCCGAACTTCATCTGTCTGCCGGCCTCAAACTGCTTCTCGAGCTCGTTCGAGACGTGGCCAATGTCGAACCGCTTCCGGGGCCCGTCCTTTGCCTCGCCGACGCCCGTGGCGGCAGCGCCGTGCTTCTTCCCGCCCAAGAGCCGCATGAACTTGCTCTGGCGCGAGGTTCCGCCGCCAAGACCGTGGACGTTCCACCGCTCGGCGAGATCTGCGTCGGGAGCGGCAGCGGGCGCCGGGGCCGGGGCCGTGGCCGGGGCCCCCTCCTCAGGCGTCTCCTCTGGCGTCTCGGCCGTCTTGCGCTTCTTGGACTTGTCCTTCTTCGCCTTCTTGTCCTTCTTTTTCTTTCCCTCTGCAGCCTCATCCTTCTCCTCGACCTTGGTCTCCTCGGCGCTCACATCGGCCATCTCCACATCCCCGTCCTGGTCCTTGTCCTTGCGCTTCTTCTTCTTCTCTTTCTTGTCAGCCTTGTGCTGCTCAGCAGGCTCGTCGACTTGAGCGTCGGTGGCGTCGGCGGTCTCTTTGGTTTTCTTTCCTTTCTTGCTCTTCTTCTTCACACTGACAATCTCAGTGGGCTCCGCTACAGTGGCCTCCTCGGCGGGGCTCTCCTCCTCCTCTGTCGACTTTCCCTTCTTGGCCTTGTTCTTCTTGGCCTTCTTCTCCGATTTCTCGTCGCCGTCGGATTTGGCAGCCTTCTTCTTTTTCTTGGGCGGCTCAACCTCCTCCGCTTCCTTCACCGTCTCGACCTCAGCCGCAGTCTCGGTCTCAGCTGGCACGGCGGACGCCGCCTCTCGCTTGCGTTTGCCATCCTTCTTTTTCTCCTTCTTGGACTTTTTGATCTCGGGCTGCTCCTCGGTCTCGGCAACCGCAGAAGTGTCTGCCTCAGCGAGAGCGGCCTTGTCGTCCTTGGGCTTTTTGGACTTCTTCTTCTTCTTGTCCGTGATGCTGGCGTCTGCGGCGACTGTGGTGGTAGCAGCCTCTTCCTTGGGCTCTCTGGCCTTTTTCTTGGATTTCTCGCCCATGGTGGCGGTGGTGAGTCGATGAGATGAGTTTGTGCGGTGGTTTGGGGTGAGAAAATGGCTGGTTGAAGGGGATGGAAGGTTCGAGTCGGGTTATAAAAACTTGGCCTCGCGGTTGAGTTTGGGTCGGGAAGGTGCACCCTCAGTGAGGCCGTCAAGGTTCACACGATGAAAATGGAATCAAAATAATTTTGGATGAGTAACCCTAACCCTTGTAAAGCGGTTGCTCGCTTTCTGGCAACAATAACTCAGTCATTCACCACCATCGGGCAGCTTGAAATTAGTGTATACTCAAGGGAGGTGGACAAGAATCATTGTATAACTTACTCAAGTTCAGGCTGCAGAATGTCTCTTTGGAAATTAATCAAGTGATTCCGCCGTACAAACGCGCCCGTGCCGTGACTACTTCATGAGTTGTTGGTTGATCAACCCAAGCTCTGAAGGTTGCGGGGCCAGGTCCCCTGCTGATGCCCGTAATCCCACAAAATACAGGGCCTCAGAGCGATCCACCGCAACCCTGCAGTGCCTTGTCTCAGCCGCACCTGGCCTAGAAATTTCCCTTGCAGACGTCATCTTGCACCTCCCGTCCCTTCGCACCTTGCGCTTCATCAACCGATCCACCTTACAGAGGTACCCCGCCGCTCACAACAACCATGACCGACCGACGAGATGGGCAGCCCCGCCGTGGAGGCGCAAGACCCCCCCATGACAACCGGGACCGGCGGCGCGACCGGGACGGGGGCAGAGACCGCGACGACAACGGCCGGCGCCAAAACGGTGCCCGCGACCACGGCAGGGACAGAGACAGGGACAGAGACCACCGACGGTACCGCTCGCGCTCCAGGGACCGAGGCGACCGCCGCCGCTCCCGCTCACCCGGCCGCGAACGGGGCTACGACCGACGCGATGACAGGGAGAGGCACCGGCGGCGGGATGACAATCGGGCGGAGCCCCAGCGGGAGCGCGGGGACAGGAGCGTAAGAGGGGAGGCGGAGCGCCCAGAGCGAGGTACTTCCCACCATATCCCCAGCACCCGCTCAGGTTCTGACGGTCATGATTCTCTAGACGGACAGCCCAGGCCCGACAGGGACCGAGGCAGAGACCCCCTCACCACGACAGGATCACCGCGCCGCTCCGCCAGCCCCAGACGAGTTCTGGATAGAGACAACGACGAACACCCACAGCTTCCTACCCGCTCAAAACCCGGCAGCATTAGCGCCCCCGCGCCGGCAGCACCCGTCTCGTTCAAAGTCAAGGGCCGGGACGACAGCCACGGCCCCGAACCGCGGCAGCAGTCCACATCAACACGGGAGAACAGCCAGGAGCGGCAGCAGCAGCAGCGTCAGAATGACGACGGAGACCGGCACCAGGCCAGCAGGGGCCGGTTCGACGCGGAGCCCATGGACGAAGACGAGGAGGAGGATGTCATGGTCGAGGACGACGGCTTGGATGACATGGCGGCCATGATGGGGTTCGGTGGGTTTGGGACGACAAAAAACAAGAAGGTGCTGGGGAATAACGTTGGTACGGCGAGGAAGGAGAAGAAGACGGAGTACAGGCAGTATATGAACCGCGTGGGCGGGTTCAATAGGCCGCTTAGTCCGGGTAGGTAGTGCTCGTGAAGTGGGGTGAGGAGGATTGTGTATTGTTGGTATTGATACCCAGGTTATGAGATTCTACAGCAGTAGTAGGACCGTTGAAGTACTGTCCCTGATCCGTGAGCTGCAAGTCCTGATCAGACGTAGAACCCGCAGGTAGGAATACATGCCTCATGTATTGCCAGTTGATCAGCTCATATCAAGGCCAAATCTTCGACCCCCGCACCCGCCAGCTAAATTTCATCCTCCTCCTCATCAAAATCATCCTCCCGCCCCATGTCATACAAAATCCTGCCCCCCTCCCCACCCCCAACCTCAACCTGCGCATCAAAATACGGCAGCACCACCCCTTCCCGATCCCGCCTCTGCTTCTCCGTCAACCCCAGGTTAAACGTCGCCTCCATCTCCTCCCCCTCCTCCCCTACCTCAGCAGGGGCCCTAAAAAACTCGGGATGATCCCCCATCACCACCACCTTACACCCTCGTCCACCACCCTGTCCACAAAGAACGAACGTCTCGGCCACGGCCCGCCCGCTCCGCCGCCGCATCTCCATCTCCACCACCACGTCCTCCTCTCCACCACCGCCCTGCACGTTCCCATTCCCATTCCCCAGGTTCCCATTCCACTCCCTCAACCCAACCAACACCCCCTCCCGCCCCTCCTGCAGACCCCACGCCGGCCCGGCGAGGCTGCGCTCGCGCGCGCGGCGCGCAGCGACAGCGTGGTGGAGGCTGGAAACGCGGAAGATGGTCGTGGCGAGGTGGGTGAGCAGGGTTAGGGGGTCGGGCGCGTACTGGGAGACTGGGGAGAGCGAGGGGGGGAGGATGGCGGGGACGTCGGTGTGGTAGACTGCGACGAGGGAGGCGGTTGGGGTGATGATGGAGGAGAAGAAGGTGGGGAGGAGGGAGGGGGTCTGGGAAGACGGGGGGTTGAGGGTGTCGAGGAGGATTAGGGCTTCTGTTGGACGGGGAGAAGGGGGGATTAGTTAGTATGATTGGGTGGGAGAGGGGTCGGGGGTGGTGGGGGGCGTACTTTGGACGGGGGGAGTGGTTTCTTTGGTGGTGCTACTCGAGCGTGGAGGGGCGACGTGTGAGGCAATCTCTGCGGCGAGCGTCTTGAGGGATTTGCCGCGGGCGCGGATGAAGATGTCTGCGAGGGCGGGCTTCTTGATGGTAGCGAAGGAGACGAAGACGATTTTTGCACGCTCAAGCTTGAATGCAATGCGTCAGTGCGTGCCCAACTTTGAGTTTTACTTTTTTAACCAGGTTCATTTACCCACCTTGGCCCTCCTCATAAACTCGTGCGTAAGCGGTTGGGCGCTCTGCTCCAAGGTGTCGAGGATCAGGGTGAGCGGGCTGGCGCTGTCTCGGAGGTTGAGCAGCTTCTCAAAGAGCAGCAGGCTGTGAGTCCGCTTGTGGGCCTGCGCAGACGGCGCCATAGTTGGGCTGGGGGTTGAGAGTATAAATGGGTTGGGTTTATAGTGTAAAAAATGGAAAACGCTGGGATGGATATGAGGCTACCACAAAATGTGAGGTTGATGTGATGATGTAAAGTGTGCTTGTGGAGGAACAACCTAATTTATTGAGGCCCGGCTTGGTACGGTAATTTTCACCAACATGCATCAACCCCCCACCTGCACCACAGGCTGCAAGACCATTGCAACAGACTTCAGATTGAAAACATGAAGACTTAATCGTGTTGAATTTTCCTACAACTGTCGACTTGGTGGTCCTGTTGTATCTCCGTCCCTCAACGCCAATTTTCCAGCCGTGCTCGGCAAAGGGTATCTCATAATTCCCAACAACACCAAAACCCCAGCCGTGATCCCATAACCGCTTCCTTTCCTCAAATGCAGTGTCCTGTATCCCTCTCATGCACCTGTTATCGTCCTTTGCTGTACCGGCCGGAAATCCAAAGCTAAAGAAAGTGGCCGACAACGGAAGACTATCAAAGTCCCAGCACACTAGCAAGCGATCCAGTAGGATGATATCTTCATATCAATCCAAACTCCGTCGCGGCCGACGGCACTGTTTCAACTCCACAATCAGCTCCCCCTTAGATGGCGGAACGGGGCCGGATACTGATCTAACGGGTTCGTCCTCCTTCTTTCGTAGCTTCCGGAGCGAATATTTCCCCGCCACCTCTAGGCCCCTCTTCTTCGGCTCTTGACCTTCTACCGAAGGCTCCTCCGCCATGTCCTCTGCAGCCACCTCGTCCGACTCCTAGTCAGACCGAACGACAACAGTGGACCTGGCGGCTTCTTGCGCTTGTGACGTCGCGGACGGGTTGCTCGGACGAATGCCGGATGAACCGGTGGGTTGAGGCGTCTCCGAATTGCCCACAGTAACTTCAGTCCGGAGGCTGCCCTTCGTAGCCGCGTTGCGGCCCTCGCGGCCCTCGCGGCCCTCGCGGCCCTGCGGCGATCGGGTCGACCGCCGCGAGGTGCCCTTGCTCGCTGGGCTCTCGCCCTGCTTCGACTCGTCGTCCGTCTCGGCATCCCCCGTTTTGCTCTCGGCGGGCAGCTTGGTATCCCAGTCTTCCTCGAATTGCTCCCGGAGAAACTGGTCGTAGTCGCCCCGCTTGTGCTTCTCGTGGGCAACCCACGCTTGGCTCAGCCACTCTTCGTCGTGCCGGCCGAGCTCGATGTTCTCGCAGTAGCGAGCGCAATCGTGCCGGAAATTATCGTCGTTGCGCAGCGAGACCGGGTTTGGGCGGGCATCTTGGGTGCCTGCATCCAAAACATGGGTCTCGTCCGGGAACTTGGCGAGCACGTCCCGCCTCTCCTCTGGCGTCAGGATATCCCACGCTTCTGGGTGCAGAAGAATCGCCTAAATGTGGTGTCAGTTGAGCTGAAGCAATGGAGGTTCGGGAAAATACTCACTCTCAGGTCGGCGTTGGCCAGTGGCGACTTCGAGTCGGTGTAGACAAACGGAGCCTCCCACTTCTTGTCCTGGGCCGATTTACGAGGCGCAGACAAGACACGCCGGACCTTTTTGGCGGGCGCCGACTTGCGGGAAATGCTGGCCTTGCGCTTCTGAGTGCTGGACTGGCCGCCCTCATCGGAGTCGTGAGCGATCGGCTTCTCCTGTGCTTCAACCTTTCCATCAGGGCTGGGGCTCGGCTGTTTTGCGGTTACCTCCACCGCCGCTTCAACCGTCGGTTCCTGGCGGTCACTTGAGGCGGCAGGTAGTTTGCTCTCGCTCTTAGCGGGGCTGCCGAGGACGACGTTGACAACGCTCTCCGGGGGCGAGGAGAGCGGGCTGCTGGGCACCTCATCCGCCATGGTGACTGTGGGGGTGGGGTTTCAGTGAATGTTGTTCGATGCGGTCGAGATATGAGTTCGTTTGAATGTGAACAAAAAGGTGGAAACCCAGGAGCGGGGATGACACCTCTCACACACTGCGCATTGCTAGGTTGGCAGAATTGAGGTTACCTACCTTAGGTAGGTAGTGAGACTGAGAGTGCAGACTGAGAGTGCGAAGAAGTGAGGGAGTAAATAAAAATTGGAAGAGGGGGGTTTGCGTTGACAATGCAGTTCCTTGTTTGGCGAGGTATTGTCTACCTGGTATGCAGACGCTGAATAGGAACAGCAAAGCGGAGCACCAGCAAGATCAGGGTGGGACGGGTGGTTGAGGTGCAGGTGAGGGGATGGTTACAGGACTGAACTCGATTACAAGGCTGAGTGAAGCTGTGTTGAGGTGGTGAAGCAGGGCCGCTATAAGAGACCCCTGAACTGCAGGGCACAGCAGGATTGGCCAGCCTTGCTGGCTCCAGGACCCACTCGACCGGGGGAGCTTAACAACGGCCTGTGCTCCTTTTCCACTTCACGATTCCCGACAGAACTTGAAGAGACTCCATTCACGGGTTATTGTACAACAAAGACTTTGGTCTATAGAGATTTCTCTTTAAACAATCCTAGCTGGACTTATATCTGTTTTTGGGGCCCACCACCCTCGACCGCTAAGCCAGGACCCTTCTGATGACGACACCTTCGCCCATCTGAAAAGCCACGTTACTGTACCCCCGTACCTTGGTGGCCACCTGCGCTTGAGGACCTTTAGAAACACCACTCCCGATTCCGATCCGAGCATCGCGGAGCAGAAACACACCACCCACAATCCAAAATGATCCGCTCAACACAAATCGCGAGGCTGGATGGTATGCCCGTACCACCCTACCTTATCCCACCCCCCCGAACCCCCCTGCTAACCCCGCCAGGCCTCATGCTCTGCGCCTCCGTCGACGACTCCGAGACCGAACAGACCCTCTCCGAAGTAAAATCCCAAGTCAAGCTCATCCTCCGGCGGCTCAGCCGCACGTCGGAGCCGCAGGCGTCGATCGAGAGCGGCGCGTACACGCTGCACTACCTGATCGCGGCCGACGTCGTCTACGTGGCCATCACGGACCGCACGTACCCGCGCAAGCTGGCCTTCACGTACCTGTCGGACCTGGCGACCGAGTTCTCGACGACGTACCCGGCGCAGCAGCTGCTGAGCCCCGTGCTGCGGCCCTACGCCTTCATGGAGTTCGACACCTTCATCAGCCGCACCAAGGCCACCTACAGCGACGCGCGCGCCACGCAGAACCTCGACAAGCTCAACGACGAGCTGCGCGACGTGACCAAGGTCATGACCAAGAATATCGAGGATTTACTGTACCGCGGGGACAGCCTGGAGCGCATGGGCGAGCTGAGCAGCCGGTTGCGCGACGACAGCAAGAAGTACCGGAAGGCGGCGGTCAAGATCAACTGGGACTTGATGCTGAAGCAGTATGGGCCGTTTGCGGCGCTGGGGTTGATCATACTGGTGTTTATGTGGTGGAGGTTCTTTTGAGCGGGCAAGGAAGGATGGGCTGCTGCTAGATGGGATTGCGTGGTTTTTGGCTCAGCATCGGAGTTGGGGCATGGGATTCAGCGGCTGGTTGTGCCGTTCTTGTGTATGATTTCTTGTTCTATGTATATGTACTTCATATTAGACGGCCATGCGAAGCATGGGATGTGATGCCAAACTCCAGATGCGCTCCTCCGGCCTCCAATCTCTGCCGGCAACAGTAACATTGGATTGAATATCCTGGGATCTGACCCAACCTTTTGAGGTTACCCATCCTAAACTCCATGCTTCAACAGAACCTATCCCGCCATAAACAAACCAACACCAAACGCCTCTACATAATCCTGCAGTTCGACGCCGAGGGCAGCGCCGACGCTAAGGAGGATATCGGCGGTACCGGCAAAGCCGTGTGATACCACGCGAGATGCTCCCGGAACGCCTCCAGATCCGAAAACCCCCTGTCATCCTGAACGTACTTCACCTCGGAGCTGTCCTCCCCCTCGTCCAGGTACGTGTCCTCCTCGCAGTACGGACACACCAGGCCGGCCTGCCAGTCCCCCGGCTCGGGCGGCATATGGTTCGCTATCGCCAGCGGCGCAAACACCACCATCTTCTCCTCCCCCGTCTCGGCACTTATCCCTTTCGCCTGCCAGTGCGGATACCCCGTCACCGCCGTCGGCGCCAGCGGCGTCCTCTCGGACGGCATGTCCCGCAGATCCGGCCACACGATATACCCCTCGCAGAAATCACACACAAACGCCGCGTCGCGCGACTCCTCCTCCTCCCCCCCGCCTAACACCTGGAACCGCCCCACCGCATTGCAACTCGGCACGAGCTCCTCCAGACTCGTCCTCCTCGCTGGCGCCGCTCCCCCACCACCATCACTCCCAACCCTAGACCCCTCTAAATAATCCCCCGGCGACCTCCTCGCAGCCTCCATCCCCTGCTGTCCACCCTGCTGCTGCTGCTGCTGCACCTGCCAAGCAGCAGGCACCCTCTCGCGCTCGGCCTGGTTGTGCCTCAGCCGCCGGTACACCTGCCACGCGCCC
This sequence comes from Parachaetomium inaequale, assembly GCA_033296685.1. Taxonomy (NCBI): domain Eukaryota; kingdom Fungi; phylum Ascomycota; class Sordariomycetes; order Sordariales; family Chaetomiaceae; genus Parachaetomium; species Parachaetomium inaequale. The sequence goes on from MU854334.1 coordinate 55,285, forward strand.
AGGCAGCGGGCGCCGTCCTGCTCGGCGGCAAAGATGCGCGCTGCGGCGCGGCACTGCGTGCGGTGCAGGTCCCGCGCGAGGTGCGCCGTCTCGCGCGCCCAGGTCGGGTTGATGGGTCCGCCCTGGCGGGCCCAGTCGCGGAAGTTTTGGGCGTGGAACTGGAAGCGGGTGAGGAGGGTTTGTAAGGTGTGGAGGGATTCAGCTTTTTTCTCTAAGGTTAGTGGTGCGTGGGGGGGATAGTGGGAGGGGGGGGAGGGGGTCAACGAACGGGTCCTGTCGTTTTCGTAGTAGAACTGCCCGTGTACGAGCGGCGCCATCTCCTGGAAGTCCTTCTTGGCTTCGTCGAGGGCGTCCTCGAGCGCGCGCGTCTGCTCGAACTCGTCCGGGCCCCATTGCCGCTTGTCGGCGAACATGAGGATGCGCAGGGCCTCGCTCAGGCATGTTGCGATGGCGGCCAGGAGGGTGCCGACGGTTTGGGCTTCGCTGCTGTGGTTGTTGCTGCTGCTGCTGCCGTTGAAGTTGCCGCTGCCCTGGCTGCCCTTCCTACTGGCGGCGCGGCCGGCGCCGCTGCTCATTGCTCGCTAGCTCTCTTCAACTGCTGCTGCCGCCGTTGCTTTTGGCGCTGACCCTGGCTTTGGGTGGGTGAGGTTGTTCCGCGTTTGAGACCCTCTCAGCCTTGTTTGTCGATCCCGTCTCGGGTGCTCGCCGAGGGTAACGTTAACCTTGCTATTTCTTTGGCCGAAATGCAGGTACGTGAATGCCGGTAGAATGCTGGCATGCGCAACGGCTCCTGCTGCTGCTCACAGTCAATTAGGAGCCGTTTTCCTGCGTCAATTGCTGCAGAAGTGAAGTGTTGTTTAGTCTGGGCCAGGGTTCGGCGCCGATGCCGACTTGTGGACGGTCCCTGGGGATAAGGTTGTCTTGGCGGGGCCCCGGACAGGGGCGCTTTGGCGGCCTCGGCACGCTAAAATACGCGACGGGGAACCGTTACGAGGCCTTTGGGGGCGGGACCTTGACAAGGCAGAATCGGGTCCAGGTTCTCCAATTCGAGGGGGACTATCAGTTGGCAAAGTATTATTAAACTAACAACTATATGTAAGGTGATTGTCGTTCTAGACAGGGATAGGAGGGATACCGACATCCCTTCAGGGAAAGTATTCGCGGGGGTTTCCCAAGCGGGCAGGGGATCGACAGGCATGAAGAGAACTGCGGTCGTTGCACAATGCCACTCTCACAACCTGAAAAGCGAGAAAACGAAACAACATGCAGGTTCGGATTGGGCGGATGCCGAATGGCAATCTGCAAAGGAGGGGTGCGGTCTGATTGAAATGGCGGCTCACTGCCCAATGGAAAATCGAGTTCTTCATCTCTGCGCGCTGTGCCGTTCAGCCCTACGGGACTATCTGGAGTCGCAGGGTTCCGGGCCGTTGTGTAATGTTGGGGCGAGTTGATGCATTCACCCGGTCAGGCAAGGAGAGACCACCGACAAACCCCTACCGCGCAAGGCTATTGAGGTCTCATGCACTTCTATTCTCTAGTATTCCCCCAAGTCTGTCACTGACCCTGGTTATCCAAGTCTACCCCTATTTCCTCTTGGTCGCCTTGGGCGCCTTGGGCGCGTCGGCCCCGGTGGCCTTTGCAGTGCTCTCGACCGGGGCGGCGGGCAGGCTCTTCTTCTCCTTCTTGTCTGACTCCTCAGCCTCTGCCTCGTCATCACCACCCTGGCCAAACTCGTTGACGCGGGTATAGTCAATCTTGTACGCCCACCGCTGGTAAATGTAAATAAAGAAAATAATGTCATCCCGGAACGTCGCCAGGCGGTGCAGGAAGGGCATCTTGATGGTAAAGGCAAACAGGTCGTCGATAAACGTGTTGAGGAACTTGTACATCATGGCCTTGGCCGGCATGTGCGCCACGCTCTTGAGCCGGTAGTTGATGTAGAGCGACGGCACCATCATCAGGAAGCCGTAGGCGTAGACGGAGCCGACGAGCGTCGTGATGACGTACGAGTACCACGACTTGTGCGTCTCGTAGAAGAGCGAGTAGATGGCGTACGCGATCAGCAGCGGGACGCCGGCCATGTACATGTACTTGAAGGCGATCTCGTCGTACTCCTTGGTCTTCTCCTCGGTCTCGCTGAGCTTGTGCTTGTCCTCGAAGGATATCCGGTACGGGATGACGGACCCCGGCGCCGGGCGCATCCGGACGTTGACGATCGTCGTGATCTTCCACAGCTCAATGATGATGCCGACGGCCTGTCCGCCCAGGATCATCCAGCTGGTGTTTTGAGACTGGTCGATCAGGTAGAGGAAGATGACTGTCTGCATGAAGACGTTGGCGAGGATGGACCGCACCGAGATGCCCACATTGTCCTTCTTCTTGCGGTAGTGCGCAATGTCGGAGCCAAACGCCAGCGTCTCGAGGATCATGTGTGCGATGCTGACGACAATGGTTATGCTGAGGAGGATCGGGTTGGTGTCGATGAAGATTTCCTTGATCATCTCAATCTCACTCCCGTCGCCACCGCCCGGCAACGCGTTTCCGTAGGCGGCCTGGCGCGCCGACTCCTTGCCGCTCATGTCGATGGATGCCATGGTTTTGAACTTCCACTCGGCCAAGTTGTTGAGGTCAATGCGGATAGGCAAGCTCTGGACTGTGTCGTTCAGCTGCGTCATGTGCGTCTTGAGCTGCCAGAAGGTGTTGACGAAGAGGATCGGATAGTACCACGAGTTCTGGCCGGTGCCGTCCCGCGCGCCGGTTGCTTCTAGGCGTAGAAACTGACGAACAGCCGGGTGTGACTGCGGGAAAGAGATGACTCCCGAGTTCGGGATGAAGGACAGCGACACGTTCGGGTGGTAATAGTTCGCAATGATGGGTCCGGACTGCCCGGGTGCCTCATCGGCAACCTCATCGGCCGCCTCCGGTGCATCTCCCAGCAGGCTCCTCGTCTTTGCTTCCTTCTTCTTAGGGATGTACTGGGTGAGCGGGTGGACAAAGTGGTAAGCCGAAGCCGGGTCGTAGCCTTGCTGCGTGGGATCTAGCAGAGCCCCGGACAGACCGACGTAGAAATGGCCCCAGAGTGTGCCATTGTGTTGGACGGGTTTCGGGATATAGATGGTGCCCTCTGCCGTGCGCTTGTCGCTCCAGTTACCTACCCGAAACTGCTTCTCTTCAAACACAATCGCGTCCTTGGACAGCTCCTTGAGCGGGGTGAGCCCGAATGTGGGCGAGACGGTCACAACGATGTCGAGGGCGCTGTTGTCGGGCCAGATGGGCGCCAGAAGCTGCGGTATCTGGTTGTATGAGGCGCCCTCGTTCAGGTGCGTTGGCCGTTCGCTGTAGGGCGGTACCTGGCTCGAGGTCGCGACCTGGACCGTGTTGCCGTCGGCGTCGCGCACAGTGGTGGTTTTGGGGCCGCCCATGAACTGCTTCATGACGAATTGCATCGCCATGTACACGGCGACGCCCTGGATGAGCGTCCTGAAGATGGACTGCCAGTCAAACGTCAGCTACGCGATCGAACGGAGGAAGCGTAGAACAACGCACGCTCTGGCCCTCCTGGCGCGCCGGCGGGCCGCCTGCCTCTCCGTTTCCCTCGGGCATTTTGGCGGGTTGGCCGAGAACCGCAGGCGTGAGGAAGCGAGTGTCCGCTTTCTATTTTCCCTGCGTAGGTCTGCCGCTGCCGGGACGCTGTTGATGGGCGACGGGAGATGGGCCTTGCATGACGACGCGGTGTCCCGAAGAAAATAGGGGAAGCTCCGCCAAGTGGGGGACCCTGCCCATGTGCGCAGACTGTGCGAAGTCCATAACGCTGCCTGCAAGCACTTGAGCCGACACCGCTGCAAATCGACTGTGACTTACTAGTAGTTTCCTCCCTAAATAAATAGATTACTGTTTCTTTTCTCTCTATTTCTCTTGCTTCCTCCTTTCCCTTCATCCTCAACCATCGATACATACAATAACCTCTTCTTCGTTGTTGATCGTCCAAGTGCGGATTGTGGGGATCCGACGCTCCACGTGTGCTTCGGGGTCTTGGCTCGCCACCGCCCTGGGGTCCATCCGATTCCGCATCACAACCACGAGCTTCCCCGTCCCGCATCATTGGTCCTGTCCTGCAGGTTCCCGACCTGCAATGCTTAATCTTGTGACCATGGTGTCGCAGAGGGATCCCTTCCGCCTTCAACATGTCCAACGTGCCCGCGGATTACCCATCTAGGAAATCAGGCACCGGTTTCTGTGCGTCGCATCCGCGGCCCAGGAACTTCGAGTCTTCGATTTGCTGAGCGGGGCGCCATTATGTCATACCGTCGGCTCCAACAAGGCCCACGGGCGGGTCACGGGATGACCCAGAACTCGCGACGTCGGCGGCGGCCAGAGACGGCCAACAGGGCTTGTGAGGGTAGAGTCGGATAGGTGTATATATAAAAGGCAGCGCTTACATGACATTCCCCTTCTCTCTCTATGCCAGCGACGGTTTGCTCCTTTCCTCTCTTCATTCCAACCGACCCCAGGCCTGGAACACCACGCGCCACTCCTCTTCGATTCGCCAACCTGAAACTCGCAGGCGCCTTTGTCCAACCCGTCTTGGTCCAGCCAGCCTCCCACCGAGTCCGTGACCGACCGTCGACCACCGAGGGACAACTACGTGGCACTGCCTTATCTCTGGTCCAGTGCCTCGGCCAGTGAAGCGACACAGGCACGACTATAAAGGCCCCGGTTCCCTTCGAGCAGGAAGCTAACTCCACCGCCACTCGGCCTGCCCTTTTCCCCCGTCGCCCGACAAGCATCATGGCATCCAACGGCAACGGCGCCTCTCCGTCCAAGCGGACCAAGATCTGTGTCTACTGCGGTTCCTCGGCAGGAAACAAGCCAGAGCATGTAGAAGCCGCGCGCGCGCTCGCCCGGGCCATGGCCGCCAACAACATTGCGCTTGGTAAGCCCCGTCACGCCCCCAATATCCAGACGTATGAAACTAACGTTATTTCCCCCCCCCCCAGTCTACGGAGGCGGCACAGTCGGACTCATGGGCGAAGTGGCCAAGACGCTCGTCGCCCTCTCCGGGCCAGACGCGGTGCACGGCATCATCCCCGAGGCGCTGGTGCGGTACGAGCGGGACCCGACCTACACGTCCAAGCAGCTGCACGGCGAGGAGGGCGCGCACATGGCGGTGCCCGAGGAGGCCGTGTTCGGGCGCACGACCATTGTCAAGGACATGCACACGCGCAAGCGGCTGATGGCGCAGGAGGTCATCAACGGCGGGCCCGGGAGCGGCTTCGTCGCGCTGAGCGGCGGCTACGGCACGCTTGAGGAGCTGTTTGAGACGGCGACGTGGAACCAGCTGGGCATTCATAACAAGGGCATTTGCGTGCTCAACATCAACGGCTTCTACGACGGCATCCTGGCGTGGATCAACAAGAGCGTCGAGGAGGGGTTCATTCACGGGGACAACAAGTTCATCTTGGCCGAGGCCAAGACGGCCGAGGAGGCCATCACGGCACTGAGGGAATACAAGGTCTCGGAGGCGGTATACAAGCTCTCGTGGGGCAAAGAGTAGACTTAGACAAGAGGGGCGCGAAATAGAGGAGCAAGACTCATCTCATGCACGAGTTCCAGGCAGTAAACGCTAACCCATGATGCCGGGCCACGACTCTAGTCTGTTTGTTGTACAGAAATCTCCACCAGAATGCCATATTCCTGCATCTCGAGATTGTCCGCCTATGAATCAACCTCCATGCCCTCACCCTCACCCTCGCCCTCGCCCTCGCCCGCACCGGCGCCGCCCTCCTTGTCGTCGGCCACGCTCTCTATCCACGCCGCCACGTCCTGCTGGTCGTACACCTGGAACGGCTCGACCTTGGTGCTGCCATCGTCCACCTTGACGGCGCCGGCGACGCCCACGCTCGTGTTGTCGACCGTCAGCTCGCGGTCCTGCACCAAGCTCTCCTTGAGCGCGCGCAGGCCGTGGCGGACGAGCTCCTCGCGGCCGCAGTCGGCAAACTTGTCAATGTTCTTCTCGAGGTAGGTGCGCGCCATCTGCGAGCGGGCGCCGATGGCAAAGGCCACCATCTCCTCGGTCATGCCGCTCGGCTGGAACTCGAACAGGTGCGGGCCCTGTTCGTCGACGCCCGCCACCAGCAGGCCGACGCCGTACGGCCGCTTGCCGTAGTGCTGCGTGTTGATCTGCGCCTTGGACCCGATCATGTCCACCAGCGTGCGCACCGGCATGTTGCGCCCGTACGTCAGCCGGTGGCCGAGGCACTGCTGCTTCATGAAGTTGGAGAGCACGCGCGCGTCCGAGGTCAGGCCCGCGATGGCGATGCCCACGTGCTCGTCGATGGGGAACAGCTTCTTTTGGTATGATGAGAGTTCTTCGGCGTTGCGCTGGGAGGGGGGGCTTTATTAGCTGGTGTATGTCTCAAGGATGAGGTAAGGCGGGCGCACCTTGATTGCTACTAGCACGGCATGTGTCTTGCTGGCGATTCCCACCACCACCGAGCCCTGCTTGACTGCCTCCGCCGCATACTCGACCTGGAATATCCGCCCTTGCGGCGAGCTGGGAGCGTGGTTAGCCGGGGTCGGGCCCGCAGCCCAAGGCTGAGAATGGCGGGACGAGCCACCGTTGGTAGCTTACAATGTGACCGAGTCGTTGTCGTAGTTGTTTCTGAACATGATGGCGACGACTGCAGTTCAAAATTGTGTGGTGTATGGATTGGCCGCTGGAAAGGGTATCGGTCGGGAAAATGCTCGCCGTTGTAAAGTGCAGGTCGCGTCGATGGGGTGTTGGGGGATCGCGGCGGTTTCGTTTGGTTTGGGGAGCTTCGTTCCACTGACAGCGCCAGGCAGCTCCAAGCTGCGTCGCCCAGGCAAGGCGGCAGGTACCTGCCACCCGATACAACGAACCCTCGCGTAAAGGGATATCTGGCCCGCTTTTCAGCTCAAGCACGGGCCAGCAGACCACCGCTAATCCGGGCCAGGCTAGCGTGCCAACCCCAACCCGGACCGGGCCAGCCAAGGCTGACGACGTTCAGGTCACAGCTCCAACTCCGCCGTCATCGCCAGCCGCCTACCAATACCACACGACCCCAGAACCGACAACCGCGCCGAGGGCTTAAAACCGTCCGCTACAGAAACGCACTTGATCATCACACGCATTTCGTTTTCGCCATAATCGATTGATACCCCCGAACCGAGGTTCGCGAACAACTCCCCAAGGCTCAGCCCACCCGACAGTCCGCTGCGAGTCGTCCTCGACTGCCTTGCACCAGCCACCCACGAGACAACGAGACTGCAACATCCACTCAACCCCGACGAAATACATACTCCATCCCATCCTCCGGAACTACCACACCATCCAACCGCCACCATGCCAACAGCAGGCCTCAAGACAATAATCGCCCTCTCCTTCGTGCTGGCCGTCGGCTTCCTGCTCGTCATCCTGTCGTGCGCCCTCTGGCACTCGTACTACCCGCTGCTGGTCGTCGCCACCTACGTGCTGGCCCCCGTGCCCAACTGGATCTGCAGCCACTGCGCGAACCCGGACGACTTTGTCGAGAGCTCGGGCGCCGCCGTGCTCGACCTCGGCCGCTTCTGCACGGGCTTTTTGGTGGTGATGGGCGTTGGTACGTTTTTGTCTTTTATTTATATTATGGGGAATCGTGCCGTTGAAGAAGAGGGGGATGCTAATGTGATGCTGAACAGCGTTGCCCGTCCTGCTCGCGCACTCGAGCCTCATCTCGATCCCGGCCATGGTCATGTCTGTTATTGGCGGGCTGCTCATCTACGGAACGATCATCAGCTTTGCCATGTTCTTCCAAGAAGAGCAGGAGTTTTAGTGTTGGATGGGATACTGGGCAACGGCAACGGCGACGTTGGGTACCTATGAAGCATGAGGATGGGAACGGGTTACGGGAACAGGGAGTGGACTTTCAGGGGCGGCATTTCTCGGCATTTGGTGTACAATACGGCGCTCCATCCAGTGCACATTACAAGCGGGTAGGGACGGCGGTTTCAGCAGGCCACATTGTGCAATTACCATGGAGGCTTCAAGTCAGCTACAAGCTGAAGACTGACCTCGAGCAACCTGTTTTGAGCAACCCGAACGCGCTCTATATAACCCCCCATTCACGAGCAGGACTATGATCAACGGGTCCATCCTTTACATTAACATCGAAATCATATCAACAGGAAGTTGAACATACATCCACAACAAAGCACCATCACAATGTCTTCCTCCACCGGCACCGGCACCTGATACGAATACCAGACAGGTCCAGTATAAGTGTCGATGTAGTTCGTATACCTGCGGCTGCACCGCACTTGTCTCCACTGCCGATGCGCTCTGCGACTACTGCCAATCGGGCGCCTGCACCCGGAAGGACTAGGCATCTGCTGTAAGAAGTGGAAGCAATCGATGTACTGAGCTTTGCGTGTGTTAAGTAGGAGACGGCAAGTTAAGGAATTGATGGCGTAGAGTTATAGTTACGAGGATTGCACGAGTTCTAGATTTATCTCCCGTCTCCTTCTGTTATATAAACAACGCGTTAAAGCCTTGTGTCCCAAATGCCGCCGTTGAGCCGAAACCTATCTATGAGTAGAGTACGCCGTTTCTTCTGTAATTGCAAACACACCCCAGACACGTTGAGTGCCGGTCCCGTCTATCCGTTTTCTAGACCCCTTGTTGAGACGCCAGAACCACCCCCCTACTACCACCGGCACGGCTCCTCCCCAAAGATCCGCAGCGGCCCGGCAAGCTTGGTAAACATCTCCTCCCTCTCGCCCTCGGGGGTGCTCAGGATAGTAACCGCCCCGCCCGCCCCGATCCGCCACACCTCGTGCGTTTCGGGGCCCTCGTCCCCGTTGACCACAACCTGCTCATCATCCCACCGGAACAGACTCCGGATCGTCACGCTCCAGTCCCCCCTCCCGGTCGCGCACATGTACCCGACCACCCCGGAATACAGCCCCCGCTCCTTATGCCCCTCCACCTCCCTCAGAATCTCACAACTCCTCTTCTTGGGCGCGCCCGTCATGCTCCCGGGGGGCAGACTCGCGGCGAGCACATCCAGCCCGGTATAACCCCTGGAGGGGGGCAGCTGGCCCTCCACAACGGTAATCATCTGAAACACGCTCTGGTACTCCTCGACCCTCAACAGATCCGACACGCGCACGTTCCCCGCGCCGCACACGCCGTGCAGGTCGTGCCGGACCAGGTCGACAATCATGAGGTTCTCGGCCTCCTCCTTGGGCACGTGCAGGATGCGCTCGGCCTGGGCGAGCGTCGAGACGGTGTCCGACTTGCGCACCGTGCCCTTCATCGGCCGCATCGAGCAGCGGCCTGCGCGGTCGTAGGTCAGGAAGCGCTCTGGGGACGCGCTGACGAGGGTTGCGGGGCCGAGGCGGAGGTAGGAGGCGAAGGGGGCGGGTTGGTAATTGCGGAGGCGGGTGAAGAGTGTCCAGGAGGAGGAGGCGGCGGGAGGTTGGTGTGGGCGCCGGTGTTGTTGTTGTTGTTGTTTGCGAGGGGAAGATGGGAGGGGTGTAGTGTTCTGGTGAAGGGGGGCGTCGCTCAGGGGCCGGGTGAGGGTGGTTTGGTCGGTGAGGCAGAGCTCGTAGGACTCGCCGGCGGCGATGTATTCTTGGCAGATCCGGACTTTGGCCTCGTACTCCTTGGTCTTGGGCGGCTGGATCGATGCGCTCATCGAGGGACGCCGGACTTTTAAGGGGAGGGACGGCGGCGGCACTACTGGTGAGTTGAAGGAAGGCCTGCGTTGAGGGTTCCGAAGGGACCGCAGCTTGTCCGCTGTCTTGTCCACCCAATTGTCTCTCTCCAAATGCCCGGAGCTCAGATGCTGGATGTGGATTACCTGCTGAAGGTGGTCCACGACGATGCTCTTCGTGACCCAGGCTAGCGAGACATCAGGTCGGTGATGCGGGCGCGGCTGTTCCAGGGGGACGCCAATGTCGCTCAGGCCTTGCTCGTAGGTGATGTAGCCCATGAAGCCGCCGACGAAAGGGGTGTAGGATGGTTCTGCGGCTGGCAGACGCCGTGCCTCGTGGAAAGCAGCAACCAGGCCCCAGACACCGTCGTACCGGTCAAGCGGCACCTTGTCCGACAAATTCATGGGCGATCCCCCGAGAGACGCAACCTTGACGGTGGCATAAGAGTCGCCGACGTGGTGCTCGACACGCAGGGCCTCGTCAAGCCCGGCCGCGATGATGCTGTACCGCCCACGCACATCAGCCCTCGACGTCGCCGGCGCCGCGTTGGCTGAATCGAGGACGATCCGCTCTGCGCACTCGGACGCCACAGCCTCGACAACATCCGGAACCTGGATCCCCGGCGGTAGCGGCACTGTGACAAAGTGCAGCGTGGGATTTGCCTCAAGCACCTCCCACCACAGCCGAGTGCCCTGCTCAGCCGGCCATCCCTCCAGCTGTGAAAGCAAACTCGGCTTCGTCGCGGCTCTGGCCAGCCCGTGCCCCTCCAACACAGGGACCCTTCCCTTCGCCTCATTCCACCTCTGTGCCTCCCGGAACCAGTTCAAGATGACCTTGTTCCCCTCCTCCTCAGTGCAAACCGACTCCGGGTGATACTGCACGCCCCAGAACGGCTTCGTCCTGTGCCTAACCGCCATAAGAATCCTCTCCCTGGGACCACCCTCCCTCTCCTCCTGCACCCACGCAAGCGGCACAAGATCAGGACACCTCCCAAACACCCCCCACCTCCTCCCTTCCCACTCCCCCTCCTCAACCGCCCCCTGCCCAACATCCCCACACAAACTGTGATAAAGCGTCGCCTTGAACCCCCCCACCCCTCTGAAAATATCTCCATCATGAGTACCATCCCCGCGGTGCTCAATCCCCCTCACCATCCCATGCAGCCCCCTCCTTAACCTGCCCACCGTTCCCCCATGCGCGCTCACCAGGCTCTGAAACCCCAGACACACGCCCAGCACAGGCAGCATCTCACTCTCGGCCAGCCGCCAGACATGCCGCATAACCCCGACATCGGCCGCATTGTCGGGGTTGCCGGGTCCCGGGCCGCAGACGACGGCGTCGTAGCGTTTTAGTTCGGCGACGAAGCGCCGCCGCTCTTCTTCTTTTTGGGATGGTCCATCATCATCATCAGGCGCGGTGCTGCTGGCTGTCGCGGAGGAGTTGCAGTGGCCGCTGCTGAGGAGGGGGTCGTCGATGGGCAAGACAGAAACGTCGGCGTCGAGGAGGGTGGCGAGCAAGGAGGTGATGTTGTTGGAGAAGGAGTCGTGGGCGTCGAGGAAGAGGATGCGGGGACGGTGCATTTTCGGCACCTGGATTACTCCCACCTGTCTGGAGTTATGTTGACCCTGTTTAAAGGTCTGGGTCGAGTTGAGTTCCGGTTATGGATGGTTGAGTCGAGTTGAGTCAATGAGACGGAAAACTTGAACAAACGCCACAGAAGACGCTGTGCCGACTTCGGATCAGGATGTTGTCATGGAATAGACTAAACAAAAGAAAGGAAATTAAAAACACCGGTTGTAAATGAGTGTGATCTATATCTTGGGAGTTGCAGTCGAAGATAAATGACAAGAATGGAGGCGAGTGGCAAGAGAAGATGAACAAGTCTTTCAGATGAGTGAGACGTGCGCGAAAAGCATATCCCGTTCTTAGCCGTCACATCAAACCCTAACCCTTGTCTTGCGAGAAGAGCATTGCCCTGACTTGAAGACCTGTCCTAAGGGTAGCAGGGAAAGAAACACAGGCCTCAGCTAATCATAGACAACTCATTAGTATATTCTATTCATGACACCCATGTCCCGCACACTTCTTCAACATGCGTAAGTTGTACAGCCCACCCCAATATACAAAACCCCCCCCTTAACCCCCCGGCCGATCCCTCACCACCAGTCTACACCCCCTCCGGGCATGCCACACCCTCCGCTCCCTCTTCCCCAGCGCAGCCCCGAGAATCATAACCTGCGCCTCCGCCTCCGACTTCCCCCCCTTATTATCCCCCCCTTCCCTCGCCTTCGCCACCTCCTCAGGGTCAACCCAAAGCCTCGCCTCCTCCACACTCCCCATAATCTCGAACTCCCCCCTACACAGCGCCGTCACCCCCATACTAACCTCCACGACCCCGCCGCCCCCCTCCAGCAGCGGCAGCGCCTGCTGCATGTTCCCGTTCCACGCAAACTTGGCCATCTTGCGCGTAAAGTCGAGCGAGACGTTGAAGGGCCGGTGGCACAGCACGGGCGTGAGCCGCAGGAGCGGGTGGACCGGCCGCGCGGAGCGGTTCGTCACGCGCACGCGCAGCTGCAGGAACTCGTCGACGTCGACTACGAACCTGCCACTTCCACTCCCACCACCTCCACTCCCACTTCCACCCCTGTCGAGGGCAGCAGCAGGATCAACCACCTCAACCTCCACATCCACCTCATCCACCCTGACAGCCTCCACCATCCGCGCCGTGAACCGCACCGCGCGCAGCTCAATCTCCCCTTCCCTTCCCCCCCTCCCCCCTCTCCCACTCGAGGTAGTACTGGTGCGCCAGCGCGCCCTCAACGAATCGAGCACCCGCTCGCGGTACCAAAACGCCTCGCGGCTGGCGCGCTCGGCCTCGGGCGCGATCTTGGTGCTGACGACGAACTGGCGCTGGCGGGCCGGGTTGAGGGCCGGGACGAAGGCGTGCGGGTCCTCGAGGTAGACGCGGCGGATGGGCAGGACGACGCGCGCCGTGTTGCCGGGGAGGATGTGCTCTTCCACTTGGACCGCGGCGGCGTCGTCTTCGTCTGCCCCAGAGGAGGAGAGGTGGACGGTCATTTGGCTGGGCCAGGCGTTGCGCAGGTCCAGGAGGAGGAGGCAGTGCGTGTCGGCTGTGAGGTCTGGGCGTGGTGGTGCGTCGTGGTGGTTGCTGTTGGTGACGCGGGCCCAGAGCGGGGCGGGGATGCTGCTGGTGAGCGGCAGGACGTCGACGCGGGTGATTTCGACGCTGGCGTTGACTGTGACGGTGAGCTCCATCGACACCTGGCGCGTGTAGAACTTGTCTGCCACTTGGTCGTGCGGCACGCCGAGGTGCGCGTAGTCGACCTGGATGAGGCCGTGCGTGAGGCCCGGCCGGCCGAGCAGTTCGAAATCGAACGTCGCCGTCTGTCCGGGGGCGATGAACCGCTTGCTGTCGTCGCGGTTCTTCAGCCGGAGTGGCTGCTTCTTGGCCAGCACCAGCTCGTACTCGTAGAGCTCCGTGACGGTGGCGTCGCGGTTGTTCAGCGCCAACTGCAGAGGCTCCTGCGTCGAGTCCTTGAAGGAGAAGAGCAGGAAATCCACTGGCGTAGTAGTAGAAAGATTCTGCAGCGTGACCGAGAAGCACTGACGCTCGCCTTCCAAAATCATCACCGAAGACTGCGGAAGCGTTGACGACTTGACCACAACAACAGGCTGCGGCGCAATGACGTTGAGCTCAATACTCTCGGGCTTGAGCCGCTGAATCGCAGGCGACACAACCGCAGCATTCACATCGAGAGCCCCAAGCCCAATCGCCTTGACCTTGACTTCATCCTCGGGAGCCCACGGGTCCGCAAAGATGGGGAACCTCCTCTCCCGGCAGCCGCGGGCCTTGATCAACGCGCCCGTGACTTTCACCGTCCCCGCGCCCTTGGGCGTACCAGATATCCGCATGATCTGCGTCCGGTACGGCCCAATGGCGGTACTCTCCACGGCCGACTCGAACTCGGCCCCCTCGGTGTCGAGCCGGATACTCTCCAGCTCGACCTCAATCTCGTAGGGGTTCTGGAGGGTCAGCCTAAAGTTCGCCGGCTCGCCGGCTACCAGGGTGCGGTCGACCGTCGCCGTGTCGGGCCGCTTCAAAAACGGGTTGTAGATAAATGGGTCGACATCCTGGGAGCTCCGCGCTGCGGTGATGCCGGGGAGGACCGTCTTCGCGTGCGGGACGGGCGTCCTCGTCAGCGGCAGCGCTTCTAGGGTAATGCCCCGGACGAGAAACTCGTCCCAGTACTCGGCCGTCAGGGTGCCGATGCCCAGGCGTTGGGACAAACTCGACGTCTTTAGAATGTTGGTGACCAAGCGCACCTGCTCCTCCCTCGTTATCGACGGGTACGCATTCTCCCTCCGCGGCCCGGGGGCGATGCCACTGCCCGCAGTCCGCAGCAGATCGCTCGAGTACTTCAACACGCCGGCGAAATCCGGCAACGCCTCGGAGAAGTTTATGCAAGCCCGGAGAATGTTGAGCTTGACGCCCCGCATGCCAAAGTACCTCGCCGCGGACTGCTTCTGGATCCTTCCCACGACCGCCTCATCCGACCGGTCCCCTTCATCCCCGGTGGTATTGCCGCCGACCACCCCATACGTCTTCATCAAAAGCCCCAGGAAGGAGTCAATCCCGTGCTCGATGTCCCCCTCGGCAAGCTCCAGCGCACCCCCGGCCCCGTCCCGAGCGCTGGCGCCATTGAGCCCGACGAGCCCGGCAGCGGGGTGGATACCCACATCAGCGGCGCCTCGTGTGCGCGCCTCGACCAGCCCGCCCACCAGAACCGAGACCAGCTCCCTGACCACCATGGCCTTCTTCCGCTGGAAGCCGAGATGTCCCAGCACGGACGCTATCCCGCTGAGAATCACAACCCGGTCGGCCGTGGTAAGCAGTTCAGACGACGACGCCGGAAACGCCCTGAACAGCGTGGCTACGATCTGCGTCCGGTTAGGCTGGATGGTGAAGCGCGGCGAAGTGGTCAGGGGTGTCCTGGGCGCGGCGCCAAAAACAATCATCTCCAGCGATGCCCGGCAGAGCTGGCCGTTGGTGGTGTGGACCGCCGCGAGCATCCTGCAGAACCGGATAACCGCCTCGGAATAAGGCAGCGGCGGCAGGTGCTCGGCCGATATCCTCGAGTACAAGCCCATGATGCGTTCGAGTAGCTCAGGCATGTGGACCTGCAGTTGCCTCAGCCACGGAGGCTGGTTGGGGTCTCTCGCCTCGGCCTCCTGGAGGGCCATGGCGGCGCCGTTGCCCTTGTCGTGCGGCGGGAGCAGGATGCTGGGGACGCGGAACTCGATGCCGGCCCAGCCCAGCAGCAGGAGACTGATGAGGGTCAGCTCGAGGGCTTTGCCGTGCCAGAGATGATCGTTAATCGACTTTGCTATTGTGGCGGCCTCGGTGAGCTCCTTGAGCGCGTTGTTCCACAGGCCGGCCTGGAGATAGAGCGACCCAACCACGACCTGGACCCGGGACCTCCCCTTGCTCCTCCATCTCTCGTTGAGGCCGCCGGGCCCGAACCCATGGACCGACACGCGGTCTTGGCTTTGCGTCCTAAAGGATTCGGACATGTCGGGGCGTGATTGGCCGGCCTGCTCGGGGCTGTTCGGTTCCATGGGTCCGATGATGTTTTCAAACGTAGAGGGCGGGGACGGAAGAGGCTTGTTGTTGCTCACGGGGGTAGTAGGCCGGGCGGGCGAGGCACTGGCCGAGCTCACAGGTTGCCCCTTGGAGGGGACGGGCGGCATGGACATGCGCATCTGACTCCGGTCAGGGAGCCCACTTGTAGAGCTCGACCGGTTCATGGGCAGCGAAAACTGCGAATTCCTCCTAGGCGCCGCAGTAGATTCGTCCATGGCGCTCATCTGGCGGGTAGAAGCATGCCCCGGCGAGTCGATGAACGACATGCCCTCGTACGACTTGGCCAGGGTGGTCATCTCGGCCAGGATCAGGGCCGAAATGTCGCACATGACCGTTTTGATGGTGGTCCGTTTGAGGTGTTCGACAGGCGGTATCGTGACGATGCCCTCGGGTATCGGCAGGGGATTCTCCTTGGCCGGCAGGTAGTCGAACACAAGCACCTGGTGGGCCAGGACCTTGGGATACAGGTCCCTCAAATCCTCCAGGTCCTGGTAGAGCGCCCGTATGTTTGCCTCTTCGACGGTCCTGCCCCCTGAGTGTCTTTTGCTGAAGACGGCCTTGGGCAGCTCGGCACCGTCGGCCACGGCGATAACGGCGAGAGGTTCGCGGAACAGGTCGAAGGGCGACAGCGAGAGGTGGGACGCGGGCGGGTGGTGCATCATGAGGTCGTAGAACATGGCGCCGTCGGGGAAGGCCAGGGGCGAGAACATGTCTGGACACGGCCGAAGTCAGCAAGACGGCCTCCCGCAGCAGCATACACGGGGCGCCCTACTCCTGTGCGGCCGGGCGTCGGGCGTGACGTCCCGGAGGAAGACGATGCTCTCGGCATTGAGGCGGGCGACGAAAGCGGTGAGGCGCTCGCGTGTGATGTGGCCGATGGGCAGCACGAGGGCCTTGACCCTCGCCGGGGCGACGGGCAGGAGAGGATCGACAGTCATTCTTGCGCCGCGGTCATGCCCGAGTTGTGGGAGCAGCGCAGGAAATCGGGGGGTGCCAAGTCAGGGGCAGGACATGTCGAGTACGTATCGACAGCGGCAGGCAGCGAGCGTCGGGAGATGCGCCGCTGCCCGGTTCGCGCCGAGACCGAGCGTGGGCGCGGCTATCGCGTGTGCGGGTCGAGATCGAGGGCGGCTTTCTTTGTTGGATGCCACGTGCGGTGGTGATCTGTGCGAAGGGCGATGTCAAGATCTCAAAAAATGATGTTGGAGACCGAGGGATGGGTGACATGAATGCGCCGTCCCGAGCTAAACCATAGCGGCCCCGGTGCCGTCGAGGCCCGAGCTTCGGCCGGGAACGGAGCTATGGCCACTGTAACTGGCGTGCTGATCAGGGGCCAGGCGCCCCCTGCAAGCGCTGCTCAGCACTCAGGGGGCTACTCTCTCATCACCCCTATGGACTTGAATGAATCCATGGGGTGAGTGATGTACATGTACCTAGGTGCGGATGTAACATGGTGCCCGGATGTTTCTTCACCTGATATACTGTTATGACGAGCGTCGTCGTTTACTATTTCTTTTGAGAATATGAGGTGTTCAGAGAAAAAGTGGTATCAAGGGCGCCGATCTGTGCTTTTCCAGCCAAATCCCATGGACAAATCTCCAATCCGGCCTGACGTCTTCTGATAAACTCCCTTCCTGCGGAGTATAACTAACCCCCAGGACACCAAGAAATCAGCTCACATCCCCGACCCGCTCCCCGACCCCACGACATCGATATCCGACCTCCCCTGCCTCGCCTCGGCCTTGAGCTCGCTCTCAAAGATATCCACAGCCAAGCTGGCCTCGACAAAATCCTCCAGCTCCTCCGTCACCGTCTTGAGCTTCTCCTTGACAGCGATGGCGCCCTCGAAGCCGACAATGTGGCGGGCGGGCGGGTTCTCGTGGCCCCCAATGGCCGTCAGGGCGTGCACCGTCTCCATGACGAGCTTGTCGTAGGCGGCGGCGGGCAGGTGCGGATAGCGCACCTGGACGTCCTCGTCCGACTGCTCGATGGCCGTGTCCGGGTTGGCGTTGAGCACGTTGCTCAGGATCTCGCGCATGCTGGGGGCCGGGTTGATCTCGGCGTCGTAGTAGGGCAGCTGCGGGGCGAAGATGATCTTGTTGGTCAGGCTCTGGATCTCCTTGTTGGGCTGCACGATGGTGACCTTGATGTTGAAGGGGGCGATCTCGTAGGCCAGCGAGTCGCAGTAGCCCTCGAGCGCCCAGGTGGCGGCCGTGTACATGGGCATGCAGGGGGTCCCGATGTGGCCGCCGATGCTGGTCAGGATGATGATGTGCCCCGTGTGCTGGGTGCGGAACTGCGGCAGGGCGGCCTTGATAAAGTTGACCTGGGAGAAGAAGATGGTGTCGAACTGGTCGCGGACCAGGTTGCGCGTGGCGGGCGTTGCCGAGAGCTCCTCGACGGTGCCGATGACGGCTGGTTACATGAGTCTCCGTTCTCAAAGGGGGGGGAGGGTCGGGGGAACATAAACTCACCCTCAAATTTGCAGCACAGCAGAATATCTATGCGGCCAAACACCTGCACGGCCTCGGCGATGGCGGCGCCGCACTGCCCCATGGCGCGGGCATCGCAGCGGATGCCGCGGATGCGGTCCTTCCAGCCCTCGCGGTCTTTGCGGTTGCTCTTGCACTCGTTGACGAGCTCGCGGAACTCGGCGCTGCGCTCCTCATCCTCGATCTCGATGGGCGGCAGGCAGGCCACCACGTAGTCGCCGTGGGCCAGCAGCAGGCGGATTAGGCGGATGCACAGCGGTGAGAGCGACGAGGTGAGGAACCAGGTGCGCGGCGAGTTGTGTGTTGCTGGCATGACCATCAGTCTTGCGCGATCTCCATCGAGGGCTCATTCATCCATCAGGGACAGCGGGAAGTGGGGTTTTGCAGGTGCAGATGCGGTGCAGGATAGATGCAAGGGCGGCTTGGGGGAGGTGAGGTGACACGGGACGGACACAGGAAAAAGGGGCGGCGCACGGAATGATGCTGCTGGTGTCGCGTGTGCGTGTCGAGACGGCCCAGCGTCTGCCGCTCTCTTGTCGGCCATGCTGGCAGGCGATCAGACAGGCGACCCGTGGACGCTGCGAAGGCGGCTGTTTTCGCCAGTCAGGGGCGTCGTTGC
The DNA here is from genome assembly GCA_033296685.1 of Parachaetomium inaequale. Classification (NCBI taxonomy): domain Eukaryota; kingdom Fungi; phylum Ascomycota; class Sordariomycetes; order Sordariales; family Chaetomiaceae; genus Parachaetomium; species Parachaetomium inaequale. Next base: position 73,772 of record MU854334.1, read on the forward strand.
GCGGCACGTTTGCACCTATCCTGAGCGCGCTCCACAGGCTGTGCCGTCATAGCAGAGCGGGCGTCCTACTAGGTAGCCGAAGAAACGACGGGAAACGGCCGGGGCATTGTACAATACGATGTTGGAGATGCGGTGAGTGACGGCGGGTTCTCGCTGAGACCCAGGCCTGGTTAGGCCACTTCGAACAGAGGGCGCCGTCCGAAATCCCCGGGGCGATGGTCACTTATACGTCGAGGCGGTGGTCGGCGATAGTTGACATCCCTGCCGCTTAGGTCCTGGTAGCGTGCGATCCTCCCCAGGCCGCTGTAATGGGGGCCCAGTTTCTGCGATGGTAGATGTGATCGGCGGACCGCCCGATTGAGGCTCAACCGGCATCCACGAGTCCGGAAGGGTGCCGAAATGCACAGGAAAGAGGATGACGTCCGGCTATAGCATCGGCTCAGCAGAAACTGTCAAGCTCGGGTGCTCTGCAGCCGAGGACATCAAAATGATCAGATCGCCGGGCTCAGGTAGGGAACCTGAAGGAATCCCCACCAAGCAAGCACGGCGGGAAGCTGATTCATACCTTAGTCAAGGGGCCTCGGAGGTGCGCTTCGTGGAAAAGTCGAGGTTGATTGCTGACGGTCAAACTGCAGACAATCGATCGTCCGTCATGCCTTTGCAGTGCATCCATCCCTTGGGCGCATGCTGCACCTTGAACCAACAGATCATCAACCCAACAAGAGCTTCGGCCGTCAGATGTAACCGCCGAGAGCAGCCAGCCTCGCTGCCTTGGTGCAAATGGCGCCCAATAAGGTACAGAGAGAATTCCAGCCGGCTCAGCCTGAGAACGCGACCCGAATCCGTGCCGCCCGTCTTACCCGGACGAGGCCGGATGGACGGGACGGGAATCACGGAGCTGCCCCCGGCGAAGGTTCAAAGTTGCAGGTTGAAGGTTGCAGGGCCCCCACTTCCATTCCAGGTTCCCCTTCCATTCCCACGTTCGGCCTGCAGCAGGCGCTGTGAACCCCACGGACCGATGCCCTAATCCCCTGTAAAACTCTCGCGTAAAACCTGGGGAAGGCGTGAGTCACGTCATTTTTCAGTGGCCAGCCGACACCGGGGAGCGGGAGAGGCACCTGCCTGCAGCAGCCAATTTTGACCTTTTCACTCGCTCCGAGTCGGCACCCGCGCGCATTGGACGGCCGCCAAAATGCAGCTGTCTGCGGGCAGGTTCGAGTTGAAATACTGCAGCCAAGGCGGGGTCCTCAGCGATAAAGGAGGTGCCCCGCTCCGCGATATCGAACGCGTCTTGTAGAGTCAGGATTGCAGGTTGACTCCAAGGTTTAGAGTCACAGACTGCCCACTGCTCTGACTATCTGACTACACTCTACAGGTGCCATTGACTCACTGTTGAGCATAAAAGGGTAAGAAAAGACCCAAACGTGTGAGAAAATAAACAAAAGAACAAGACACCAAAAACACCAAGGAAAAAAAAAAGAAAGCCCAAAATGCCCACCCGCGCCGACATCACCTACTTCGGCGCCGGCCCGGCCGCCCTGCCGACCGACGTGCTCGAGACGGCCGCGCAGGCCCTGCTCGACTTCCAGGGCACCGGCCTGGGCATCGCCGAGCACAGCCACCGCTCCGAGCTGGCCACCAACATCATCAACGAGGCCAAGGCCGACCTGGCCAGCTACCTGGACATCCCCGCCGCCGAGTATGAAGTCATCTTCATGCAGGCCGGCGGCACCGGCGAGTTCGCCGCCTCCGTCTACAACCTGGTCGGCGCCTGGGTCGCCCGCCAGCACGCCGCCGTGCTCAAGGAACTGGGCAGCGCCGCCGACGAGGGCGCCGTGACCGCCGCCCTGCGCGCCCGCGTCGAGACCGGCCTCAAGCTCGACTACATCGTCACAGGCGGCTGGTCGCTCAAGGCCTACCAGGAGGCCGTGCGCCTGCTCGGGCCCGAGTACGTGAACCTGGCCGCCGACGCCCGCGCCATCAACGACGGCAAGTTCGGCAAGATCCCCGACCAGAGCACCTGGAAGCTCAGCAACGACGCCGCTCTGGTCTACTACTGCGACAACGAGACGGTCGACGGCGTCGAGTTCCCCGAGTTCCCCGCCGTGCTGGCCCCGCGCCCCGACGGAACCGGCCCCGTCGTCGTGGCCGACATGTCGAGCAACATCCTGTCCAGGCGGGTGCCCGTCAGCAACTACTCGCTGCTCTTCTTTGGCGCCCAGAAGAACCTGGGCTGCACCGGCGTGACGGTGGCCGTCGCCAAAAAAACCCTGCTGCCGCCCGTAACCACCCAGCCGGCCCCTGCCCTCATGAGGAAGCTGGGCTTGCCGATTCCGCCCATCATGCTGCAGTACGAGACGATTGCCAAGAACAACAGCCTGTACAACACGCTGAGCATCTTTGAGTGGGTGCCCCTTTTTTTTCCCCCGAATGTGGTTAACCGGTAGCTGATATGTGCCCAGCGTGTACATTGCCGGCCAGGTGCTCAAGAAGCTGCTCAAGACGTACCCCGACAAGGTGGACGGCCAGCAGGCCGTGGCCGAGAAGAAGGCGAGCATCATCTACGGTGCCCTAGAGGCCCACCCGGACGTGTACCGGATCGTGCCGGACAAGGCCGTCCGGTCGCGCATGAACATTTGCTTCCGCGTGACCAAGGTGAGTGGCCTCCATGTAGTTACCCCTTTTTAGACAAGAAAAAAAATACTAACACGAGCAGAACGGCAACGTTGATGACACCGAGAAAGCCTTCCTCAAGGAGGCCACGAGCCAGGGCCTGACGGGCCTCAAGGGACACCGCAGTGTCGGCGGCATCCGGGCCAGCAACTACAACTCGATCCCCTTGGAAGGGGCCGAGAAGCTCGCCAGGTTTATCGAGGCCTTTGCGAAGGCGTAATGTCTGACATTGCTGGCATTTTCTTGAATAATAATAAAAACAGATCGAAACGTGTTTATCTGCTGCATCTCGGCTTGCTCAACCACGTCTTGGGTTCTCCGCGGAAGAGGAAGCAGCCCGTTTGAGTAAAACCACCGCCAACTGGTTTCGTAGCCGGCTAATTCTCCGTAGTATGGGGGGTTAGCCGGCGAGCTTTTGGCATTTTCTTTGACATTCTCTTTTTGTTCCTTCTTCTTTCCCTTTTTATATTCCTTTCTCTGTTGATGAGCTCAACGAGATAGTCACCCAAACAACAACAATATCATCAAACATCATGATCAACAACAACACAAAGTTTTCATTTTACCCATTAATGTTAAACGATCACATCCACAACACGTCATTCCTTCCATACCCCCCCCCTACAGCCCCATCTCCTCCCTCAACCACCCAGGAACCTCCGGCACCGCCTCCCACCCGCTCAGATACCCCTCCCTCTTGACCCCCTCCCCACTAGGCTTCGCATAAATCCCAGACACATACCACACACTCTCCCCCCTTTCCACAGTCCCCTGCAGCGTCGGAATAACAGTCCGACTCTCGACCAAATTCGAATTGGGGTCCGCATTCACCAGCGTCGCCGTCCTCTTCCCTTTGCTGCCCTCCAGCGCCCGGATCCCCACCGCCCCCTTGGACACGACGAACGCCCCGGTCCGGCCGTCCGCCCACGCCTCGGGCGTCGCCACGTCGTAGTTGCCGATCAGCCGCGGCTGCGTGCCCTCGCCGCCCGGCGAGGCGGCGTCGTACGCGCCGAGCATCCGCCCGTCGGCGGCCTGCGCACTGCTGATGGCGAAACTGCCGTCGGCGGTGAGCACGGCGCGGCCCTCGGCGCGGATGTGGTGCGCGCGGAGGTGCCAGTTGGGGTGCGCTTCCGTCGGCGGGATCAGGTAGGTCTTGATGTGGACGTCGGGGAAGGGGGACCAGAGGGAGACGAGCACGGGCGTGGTGTCGGATGGGCCGCCGCGGGTTTGGAGCGACGAGTCGGACAGCCGGCGCGTCTTCCAGTAGTCGCCTCCGTCGTCCGACAGGCCGAGCTGGGAGGCTAGCGCGTACTGCTCGAGCGTGAAGAGGCCTGGCGGGACCGAGTAGCCGTATGCCGAGGAGTAGGCGAAGGCGCCGTACTTGGCGTGGGTTCCTTTCATGGGGTAGGAGCAGGCTTGGCCCGAGGAGAGGAGCATGCAGTGCCCGCCGAGGTTGCTGGGGATACCGTTAGACGGTGGGGGGATATATGGGGGAGGGACGTACCTCATGATGTGGCCTGGGTGCTTGAGCGCCTTGACCTTGGGGATCACGTCCCAGTGGTTCTCCTCCTTGGAGGTCCAGAAGGGGTGCGTCTCGGGCACGGCGAGGCAGATGAAGGCCAGGCAGGCCCAGTACTGGGGAGTGTCAGTGATGCCCAGAGGTCTGCGTGGGTGGTACTTACCGGGCTGCCGGGGCTGTTGTAGTTCTCGGCCATCTGTCTCTCCGTGAGTATCTCCACCAGGTCTGCCAGGGGAGATGTCTACTCACATACATGTTGGGGTACGAGTACCCGATGGTCAGCGTGCCGCTCGAGCTCCAGATGTTGTGCTGTGTCTGCCACCACCTCAGATGGCGCATGACCATGCCCTTGACCATGCCCCAGGTCAGGGGCGCGGGCAGCTCGACGTCGGCATACGCCAGGGCGCCCCAGAACGAGACCATGGCGAAGCGGTAGCCGACGCTGCGGCCGAAGGGAATGGATCGCCCTGGCTGTGTCAGATTTACCCCTTTTTAGGGGAGGCGTTTTGCTCACCCTCCTCATCGTAGTAGTGCGCCAGGTCAAGAGCAGCCATCTGTGCCCGCTTCTTGAACTCGGCTGCGCGCTCTGGGTTCTCGTCTCCGGCTAGCTTGGCGTAGAGTAGCTGGAGGAAGTGGATGGCAAAGCTGGACGAGTAGTAGTCCATCTCTGCTTCGGTCAGCGTGCTGTCTCACAAGTGACAGTCAGAAACAACCCACGATGAATCCCCTCGGGCCCGTCGTTCGACCACCCATCCCCGCGGTAAAACGTCTCGAGGTGCTCAATATCCGCATCCAGCCTCTCCTGCGAGAACCTGCCGCCGTTCTTCTTCAACCCCAAGTTCGCAAACACGCGAAACCACAGCCAGTTCGTGTTCGGCATACTGTCAATCTGTCAGCAGCAACCCCTTTTCCTCCCCATCCTCTCACCAAACAAACCACCACAGTAGAAAACTCACTTCTTCTCATTGATACTATTCCCCAACCACCCCTCCACATTCCCCCTCTCCCGCTCACTCAACCCCTCCCAAATCTGCGGCGCCACCGCCAGCGCAAACCCAATCGGGCACATCTCCACCATCCGCTGGTCATTATCCCTCGGATACCCCCAGTACTCTTCCCCCTCCGGATCCGTCCCGGCCCGCAGCCCGTCAATCCACCACTGCGTGCCGCGGTAGGCGCCGCCGCCGGCGAGGTGGCACGCCAGCCCCCACAGCGGGCGCGCGAAGCCCTCGACCTCGGAGGCCGTCTGGTCGAAGCGCACGGCCGTCGCGCCCGGGCAGCGCACGCGGGCCCGGAGCGGGGAGAAGAAGGGCTCGAGCGGGTCGAGGACGGTCGCGAGGAGGGATTGGACCGAGGTGCGGTCCGTGAGGGGGACGGTCGAGAAGGGGTGTAAGTCGGTGTAGCCCAGGACGAGGCCCTGGGTGGGTTCGCGGGGTGGGGACATGGTGATGTAAGTGAAGATACCTTGGATAAGTACGTAGGTAAGTGGTGAAGGTGAGTTGTTACAGATGGAGAAGGGGTTGAGCGTGAGGGACGGGGAGACGGTTCCAATCTCTCTCAGAAGAGGATATGGATGATATGTCTCCTTCGATATCACCACTTCCCATTTACACAGCCAATCCCATATTTCTCCGTCTCGCAGCGCGCCATCCCGAACTTACACACCCCATGGTGGAGCCGCCCGGTTGGAGAAATCCATGGGGATGAGGGGTTGCCGTTCCCTTGGGCCTGTCTCCCCCTCATCCAACAGTGGGGGTGATGTTCGCGGCTAATTGCGGAACTTGTGAGTGTGATACTCAGCCGAAGGCCTCTTGCATGTAAGTGTGGTCCACAGAACACTAGTAGGACGTGATGCTGCGGGTGACAAGAGTTCCATGGCCTTGGCGATGCGCGCAGAGGATGGAACTTGTCCGTGGCTGTATCGTTGAGTTTGTGAAGCTGAGGGATCCCTGACAAGCCAAGTTATCCAGAAACATACCTCTGCCTGGATATACCCGAACTTATCCGATTTACAACACCGCCCTTCACAGACCAAACCTGCCTCGACCAAGGTCAACACCATTCAGTTGGACAAGTCAACTCATCCATTCAAGATTCAACACGGCCCAGCTGCCGCCATATAGCTAGATTCCATATTCCAGATACCAAACCCCGCTAAATAACACGCTGCTGTGATTCAAAGTACCTCCCCCTTCCCTTAACCCAGAGCCTCTACTCCCTCAACCGAGCACTCGCAGTGCCAGTGGCGAGCGAATACACCATCCAGGTAAACAAGAGCCCAAGTAGACATTACGTACTTAATATGCTCGGGTATTCTCCTCCTCCTCCTCCTCCTCCTCTTTACACAACCCCCCCCTTCACCAGCACCAGCACCACCCCAATACTCCAACACCCATCAACCCCCATCCACCTCCCCAAGCTCACTCAGGCACCTCGACCCCCGCCGCCGCGGCCGCAGCAGCCATCTCCTCCAGCCCAGGCGTAGGCGGCACCTCCTCATCCCCCATCATCGCCCGCCCACCCCCACCGTCAACAACAGACCCCTCGCGGCTCAAGCTCGCCCCGTCCCCGTTACTGACACTCGACTGCGCCAGCTCCCTCCGCCGCCTCCGCATGCGCCGCTCCTCGTCCGCCGTCTGCCTGCGCGACCGCCGCAGGTTCTCACGCTTCTCCGCGTCGGCTGGGTCGTCCGCCCCGTCGGCGCCCGAGCGCATGCCCTGCAGCAGCATGGCCGCGCGCTGCGCGACGTCGTCTTCCCCTCCTCCTCCTGGGAGGGAGCCGCCTTCCGGTGGTTGGCCGGTGGTGGGGCCGAGGAGGTCCGATTTGGGGGTTCTGCTGGGGTCGTAGTCGCCGTCGTCGCCGCCGCCGCCGGCCGCGGGGCCCGAGGCCTCGGAGCCGGGGCTCTGGATGGGCGGGAGGGTCGCGTCGAGGGCGGCGAGCTGGGCGAGGTCGGGGATCTTTTGGCCCGACGCGATGCGCACCTGGTGGCGGTCCTTGAGGCGCGCGCGGCGGCGGCGGTCGCGCTGGTCGCGGGCCTGCGGCGCGGCAGCGCGGAGCTTTTCGAGCAGGCTGTCCATGGCGCCCGTGCTAGTCGGCGAGGCCGGGTTGCTCTCGGCGCTGCTGGCCTGCGCGGCCTTGAGCGCGTTCTTGCGCTTCATCGACGCCTCGTTCTTGCGGCGCTGCTCCTCGAGCTCCGAGTTCTTGTTGTAGGATTTCTTCCACTCGGCGATGAAATACGCGAGCTTGGCGAAGAAGTCGCGGCGCGCGTTGTCGTCCGAGGGGTCTTCGCCGTAAAAGGTCATGATGTCGTTGTAGGTGCGCACCATCTCCTCCAGGTAGACCTGCATCTGCTCGGCCTTGCGCCGCGCGTCCTTCATGCAGCGCCCGACGATCTGGGCCACGCGGTCCTGCGGGTGGAACTTCTTGGGGTCCGACAGACTGCCGGAGTCGAGGGCCCTCTGCACGTTGTTGATGTTGTCAATGTACCTCTTGGCATCGGCCTGCAGCTGCTCGATGTTGATCTTTTGCGCCGTCATGACGCCCGAGATGTCGTCGGCGAAGTTCTCCCACTCCGGGTACTGGTTGCGGACAATGCGCTCGACAAGATCGGCCAGCGTGGACTGGTTCTTCTCGTCCTTTACCATACCCAACCTGGCAAGCGACGACAGCTTGAAACCGCGGGCCTGTTTGTTCGCGTCGTTCATGTAGTTACCAATATCCAAAATGAGTCCGAGTACGTTCATCAGAGACACCGAGTCCCGCAGCGACTCGGATACGCTGACAACCTGGCGCATCTTCTCTGTAATCTCGTCATACTCGGGTTCGAAGCTGCGCGTTAATGAGAGAGCCCGCATCCTGCTCTTCCAGTAGTGGTGCAGTTCAAAGGCCGTTTGCAGGTAGATCTGATCCTGCCTAGTGAGCTCGGCTGGGTCTTGCTCTCTGTTCTCCTTGTTCGCTTCAGGACCCGTCCAGTCCTTGCTGTAGGGCGCCAGTTGCTTGGACGTATTGTCCGGAATATTGCACAGGTCGTCTTTTTGCAAGAAGTCCATAACCACCACGTTATCAAGCACTTCGTTGTCGCAGTGGATGATCATCTGCACCACCTTTTCAACAGAGAACTGCGAGAACTTGGCAAGGGCGATTTCTGCACATGGTTAGCACATGCCTGTAATTCTCCTCCCGACGTCCCCAGATTGCCTTACCGTATGCTTTCCGCAGATCGTTCGAGATGATCTGCTTCTTGTCGTCCTTCTTTGCTGCCCCCTGGCCAAATTGCTTGATCTCCTTGGCCATGAACAGTTTCTCGACTTCGTCGAGGATGCCCTTCTTGCTGAGCTCGAGATACTTCTCTTCCCTCTCCTCTGCTGACGGCGTATGGGCGGCCCAGTGAGTAGTAAGCGGGGAGTCAACCTTCTCCCAGTGGAGAGCCTTGAGCTTCTTTTTAGGCCGAACAACCGATAGACCGAGCGATGGCGCAGGCGAGATGTGATCTTGCCGGGATAAAAAGTGACCCGACATTGCGCCCGGCCCGGGCATTGGAGGAGGCGGCGGTGGAGGCATGCCCTTGGCCCCGGGCATGGGCGGTGGAGGGGGCGGCGGTGGTGGTCCACCGCCTATGGGAGGAGGTGCACCGGGAAGTTTCCCGGGCATCGGAGGAGGAGGTGGTGGAGGAGGTCCGGCCCCCATTGGAGGCGGCGCACCAGGGAGCTTGCCCGGCAGAGGAGGGGGCGGGGGAGGAGGAGGGCCACCTCCGAAGCCAGGTGCCGGGGGAGGCGCGCCCGGGAGCTGGCCCGGTAGCGGGGGCGGGGGTGGTGGAGGAGGAGGTGGAGGCCCGCCGGAGGCTGTCGGCGGAGTGGTGTCGGTGACCTTGATCTTGGGAGGCTCGACTTCGCTGGGAGTAAGGGGAGATTGCGATTCCAAGCTCGGGTGAGATGGCCCAGTTGTAACGCCCTCCCCGTCCTCTGAATCGCTGCCGTCGAATCGTTTGATCTTGCCCTGGAGCTCGTTGAACATACCGGCAGCTTGCTTGGGATCCATGACAGGCCGCTTGAGTTCGACCAGCCGCGGCTTCTCGTAGATGACGGCCTCCTCGTCCTCGCCGGCATCCTCGATCTCTTCCAAGACACCCTCGATCGGTTCGCCACGGGAACCAACGGGTTTTCTTGGAATGCGAGTCGATCTCTTGACGCTCCCAAGCATGCTGTTGGTGAAGTCTCTGGGCGGAGCGCCTGCACCAAGGCCTGAATCCCCGTAGCCGTCCATCTCCTCACGCAGGGCTCGCAGCTTGTCCGAGGGCCCGACGGCCTCGCCCCAGACTTTGCCTTCGAGCTTGTAGACCGTCTTTTGACGCTCAAGCTGCATCTGAAGGCGCTCCATGAGCCTTTCCCGGTCAAGAATGCCCTGCATGCGGGAGGGGTCCTCATCGCCCACTTTGACCCCCTTGGCAGCATTGGAAGCTGCGACATCCTGGGCGTCGCGGAGCATGAGATACAGCTCTCGCGTCTCGAGCTCATAGCGTTGTGCTTCCTTCGCCCTGAGCGTCTGAAGGTTGTCCAGCTCTGACTTCAGCCCTTCGGCCTGCCTCCTTTGCGCGTCAATGAACCTCGCCTGCTCATCGATTTGCTTCTGGAGTTTGGCAACCAGTCCATCCGCGCCCAGTGCCAGCTTTTCCCTCAGCTCATCTCTCTCTGCCATGGCCGCCTCGGCGAACCGCCGCGTCTCGGTGGCCTCATCGAAGGCCTGGCGGGCTTCCGAGTCGGTGTGCAACTTGTCGAGCAAGCTCTGGACCGTGAAGTTGAGGCTTTGCTTCAGGTCCATGTCCGGCAAGCGCCGGTCCATGGCCACATAGCTCAGCATCGAGTCGACGAGCTGGAACATGCGGAGACGCTCATCGCTGTCGTTCTCCCTGATTAGGAGCAGATGCTGCAGGGCTGAGATGAAGTAGTCCTGGGTCTTGGTGCCCTTCAGTCGCTGCTGGATCGCATCCACAATCTGGACCGGATCGTTGAGGTCCCTAACCTCTCCGTCTACGCTGTCCTTCATGCTGCTGTTCTCCTTCTCGAGCATGTCCTCGTAGTCGATGGCCTCGTTGGTCCGAAACCGCTCGATCTGCTTGTCGATCAACTCATACTGGAAGGCCTCCATCTTGGTCAACATGCGCTTGATGCCGCACGCCGTGAACTGCGCCCTGATGTGGACACGCATCTGGAGGTCCTTTTCGGCGGCGTCGATCAACATGTTGATCAAGATGAGCGTCGCCACGACGTATTCCATCAGCAGGTTCTCCATGCCGATACCCCCGCTGCGCACCTCCTCGCTTGCGCCCACGAGGCTTCCCATCTTCCCGCGGCCGTCTATGGTGACCTCGACAAGACGCATCCAAGCGTCGAAGCGGCCGTTCTCGCCCTGCTGGTGCTTGGCGACATCCATGCCCTCGATGACCTTGAGATGCCCCTTGCCCTCGGACCAGTGGCAGAGGAATGTCATGACTTCGCTGACAAGTTTCCTCGTCGTGAGCCGGGGTGAGATGAGAGACGTGGCCAAGGCCACGAGGACCTGCTGGTGAGCCAGGGCATCGTCGGCGCCGAACTTGTTGTTCATCAAGGCCTTTAGGCACTTGGCGATGTCGTACTCGCGGTCGAGGTTCTTGTCCCCCGTCGCCGAATCCAGGGCGGGCCCCATGGCAGTTTTGCGGTTGATCTTCAAGAGGACATTGGTCAGGGCCACCTGGCCCTGGCACTCGATGAAGCGCTTGACCCAGCCGATTTGCTGGGTCCGCAAGTTGACCTCCAGACTGCCGAACCCCTTGCTGTCGAGCGTGTTTTCCACGAGCTTGCGCACATACCATTCCGGGCTGCCCTCCTCGTCGGGCATCTGGGTGAAGTCGACGTTGCTATACTGGCCAATCTTAGCGGTCTGTCTGCGCTTCTGTTCCCCCTGCCACTCGGTGAGGCGATCCTGGTAAATAAGCGTCCATTTCTTGGACGGCGGATAGGCAATCATCTGGCGCTTGGCTTGGTCCGGAAGGTTGTGCCACCCGCGCTTCTGCATGAGGGCCAGGAACATCTGCTCGATGACGTTGTCGTCGTCGGGTTTCGGAAAAAAGAAGCCCTCGCTCGTCTGAACGCCCGAGGGAAACTTGGTCAGGCGGTTGTCCCTGGGCGAGTGGGGGGATAAGTAGGAAGACTGGGACGAGGCACTAGGCAGTGCTACTTTGGATGAGCGATGGTCTGCGACTTGGCCGTAGTGGGATCCTGCAATACCTGACATGATACTGGACGTATCTGCTGAACTGCGCCCTCCGGACGTCATGTACGAGTTGTACCGGGAGTTGTGTGAGCCTGCCAGACTGCTCTCTCTCGGCGGGCCCCATTGCTGATACTGGGCTTGGCGGCCGGTGGAAGCCATTGTGATGTTGGATGAGGTGGGCGGCGGGCGCGGTCCGGAGGGATAGGGGCTGGTGGGACGCACGGTCGACGGATCAAAGGTCGGATACTGGTGGAAATCACTCGTCGCCTTGTTCAGCTGGTGCGGTAGCGGCTCTCTCCGACCGGGCATCTGGTCGGACTTGGGGAGGTATTCGACAGGGACCGGAGAGCGGCGGTCCGCGCTCACGGTCTCGTAGGGGATGGTCGTCATGACGCCGGCCGTCATGTTGATGCCGGACCCGGCGGAGCTGGGGCGGTCTAATGATACCACGGAAGAATCTCGTTGGTGGCGCGAATGGCGCGAATTCATGGAACCCGCGTCGTTGTCGGCGGATAGATGGCGGCCTTCATCGGCGGCGCTCCGCTTGTCGACCTTGTTTCTGGATCGGTGGAAGAATGACGAGGCCTTCCCGCCGGAGGCGGCGCGGGACTTGTCGTAGGACGACATGGCGTCGGCGGGAACGCGTGAAACAGCCGCTTCTCGTGGGGCGGGCAGCGAGGCGCCCGTGTTTGGTTTCTCGACAACAGCCGTACAGACAGCCGTCAATCGATGCGTGGGCAGCGTGGGCCGACTCGGGGGCGCGTGGTATTTGCCGTCAATGGACTCTGTGTCTCAGACCCAGGGCGCATCGCATCATCTTCTTGGGAAGGGGCCGGGGTCTGGAGGCGTGTCGTCGCAGCGGCGGCGGGGGTGGTGCTTCTGTGCATGAATCGAGAATATTTAGCATGAGGGCCGGGTTGATAGCAGGCGCCGGGTTCCGTCCTGCAGTATAACGGGCGGTCGGCGGGAACGCTGACGTACGGGCTGCGATTCTCGGGCTCCTGGATCCGTTACGGCGGGATCGTCGTCGAGCGGTGGTCGGGTGAAGTCGACAGACAACCTAGGGCGGCGCCTTCGATCGCGTTGGCGGGCCGGGGCAAGCGAAAATGGCCAACAACGGCTTGGCTGCTGCGGCGTTGGGAGGCAGCGCAGGAGCGACAGAGGAGCGAGTGTTTCGACGTCAGAAGGAACGGTGAGATGGAAGCCCCCGCAAACACCGCCGGGATGATTTGCAAGCTTCGGGGGAGTCGGCGGAGCAAATCTGGCGGTCGTGTCCACGGGTGGAATGATGGCGATGCCGGGAGTCTCCCTGCCCTGTCCAGTGTCCAGCGGCCACAATTGCAGGATCGCAGAATCGATAAGCACCGGGACACGGCCTGGGGGGTTCAACAAAAGGGAGTCCGCGGGCTGAAACAGGCCTAGCTTGGATCGGCCCCTGGGTGCCTCACCGAGCCGACGCACCGACGCAAGACGCACAGGGGGCCGTGCCGCGGTCTGTGGCCTGTGCGTTGCCCGCTCTGATCCCAGCGTCACGCGCTTCAACCCCGCAGCCCGCGCCTGCAGGGTCTGGGCGACAGATGCTTGAAACAAATGCGGTGCCGATGTTTACCCCGGTACCTCTCGAATTTTTTTAATTTTTTATTTTGACAACGGAGTTGCTCGTCAGATACGGCATGTACAAACAAACGGTCTAGGACAGAGCACAATTTCGAAGCACGTGAAGAAGCCCCTATTTCCTTGATAGGTACGATAATTTACCCTTCAGCCAACCACTGCCTGTCGTCCGTTAAAAACTCCCGTCGAGGTTTCTAGAATTCTTTGTTCAAGAGTTTTACAGTTTTACTCTGCCCTCTGAAGCAACGGAAAATGAATCCAAGTGGCCTCGTAATACAAAGGCGCAAGTTTTAATACCATCCCATGACGAACTTGAAAGTGAACATCGGAGAATTGAGGAAAAGACTGCAAGATCGATATCGAAGACCGGACCGGCGCCGCTGACGACGGGTCCACCGTGATTGCGGGACCACCGTGATTGCGGGATGCCAAGAGGACCCGCATGCCGCTCAGCGCCAAGCAATTCGTCCCGACAAATGCATGCAGAGTGCCGCGCTGGCAGCTTGCATTCGCGAACCCAGCCCGGGTTTAGATCCAACACTATCGCTGGTGTTTGCGTTTCCAACACTCTGTCGCTACCCCCGGTGGTGCTGATGTCCAGCGGTCTCGACGGCATTTGGATTATCTTGGCGCCTGGCTGAGAAATCCTATCGGTCTCACCCATAAATTCGACTCGACGAACCCCTATTCGATCCAGCGCAGTCGCGGGACGCCCGGCCCGGCACAATGGGCACAACATTCTCGGCCGTCAAGGTAGGCGCCAGCCTCTTGCATTCAAATAGAAAGAAACCTGGCGCATCACCGCCCTGTGCTATCGCGTGCTGACAGCCCTCCCAGACCCTGATCGTCCCGGCCGTCATCTCGCTCATCCTCTTTCTCACGACCACCTTCGTCCTCATCCCCCTCTGGCAGCGCTACCGAAACCGATACAGCCAATACCTGCCACTTGAGACAATATCGAACCAGACACTGTCGCTCAGGGCGCGGATGCAGGGCGCCGTGCTCCGCTTCATGGCGCCGTCGGCGTGGAGAGCCAGGGCCGTGGACGGCGGCGTCGCGGTGGCCGAGCGGAGTTCGTTCGATTCGGAAGACGGGGAGGAGCTCGGCGCCGTGGATGAGACCGCCGCGAGGAGGGTATTGGACCAGCAGAGGGGTAGTCATACCGACAGCACGAGGAGGTTAAGCAGAGAGTCAGTCCCGACGGGTGCCCTCGGGTGAAGGAATCGCACGCTAACTACCCAGCAGCCTCGAGGAAGGGTTTATGGACGACAGTGATGACGAGAGCGAGAGAGTTAGAGGCCGGTAGATTCCTTGGTAACATGGCTTTGGATGGCGGTGCGGGCTTCTGGCGAGGGAAGCTTCCTTTTTGACAGCCGGGTTCGACTGTATGTGAATTTTACACCATACGCCCGACCCCCTCACAATGGGCTCCATGGGTCGTTCGTCGAATCTGCGAGGGTCTCAGGAACCAACATGAGATATGGAACGGGTATCCAGAGGCTGACCACCCTCACGGCCGGGATCATACTACCAGCATGTCGGCAAGGCTACCTAAGGCGCTTTCCTTGTATGTATGGCTTACAGTATCATCAGACAGTAAATGCCCGCAGGGTCCCAGTCTTGGTTCCACGCGCGAAGGCGCATGACCTTCGTCACGTTAACATGGCCCGGGACCACACACAGCCCTATGGAGTCCCTGCGCTGCGCTAATGCTTACAAGCATGCCGAGCGCTGCATGCCTGTATCAGGATTAACAAACCCATGTCTTCCTTCTGGGCCTGGACCTCGACCTTGGCGCACGCCCAAGGCAGCCCGCAGAACTCGACCGAACCTCGATCTTATCTTGGCTTTAGATTCCAGTACGCTTGCCACCACCCGACCTGTGGCCCTGATTCTCCGATTAACGTTCTTACCTGGCCGGTAGACTATCTTTAATACTACCAGCTCCCTCCCCGTATCCAACCAACCTTTCGCATGCCACACCCGAGGTAGCACCTACGAATCAGAAACGATGGCGACCACCGAGGAGAGGGCCACGGACCTCAAGAACCAGGGCAACAAGGCCTTTGCTGCGCACGACTGGCCGACCGCGATCGACTTCTACACCAAGGCCATCGAGCTGAACGGCAAGGAGCCCACCTTTTGGTCCAACAGAGCCCAGGTCCGCACAAGCCCCTCCAGCAGCCTCGCTCGCCGGCCGTCTGGTCGCGTGACTGACCATGCACCTTTACACAGGCATACCTCAAGACGGAAGCGTACGGCTTTGCCGTCCGAGATGCCACACAAGCCATCGAGCTCAAACCGAATTTCGTCAAGGCCTACTACCGGAGAGCGACGGCATACGCCGCCATCCTGAAGCCCAAGGACGCCGTCAAGGACTTCAAGACGTGCGTCAAGATCGACCCGAGCAACAAGGATGCCAAGCTCAAGCTGGTCGAGTGCGAGAAGATTGTGCGCCAGCTCGCCTTCTTCGCCGCCATCGAGGTCGGGGACGAGCCGTCGGCCGCCGAGGGGCTCGATGTCGACTCGATCGCCGTGGAGCCCGCCTACGACGGCGCCCGGCTAGAAGAAGGGGGGATGACGCAGGAGTTCATCGACGACATGACGGAGCGGTTCAAGAACGGCCAGACAATACACAAGAAATACGTCTACCAGATTATCCTGGCTGTCAAGAAGCTCGTGTACGACGAGCCCACCATGGTCGAGGTCGACATCCCCGAGGACGTGGAGCTGACCGTCTGCGGTGACACTCACGGTGGGTTACCCTGTCTGCCCGGCGCAATACCGAATACTGACAGTTGGAAGGCCAGTACTTTGATCTCATGGAGCTATTTAGGTTAAACGGTACGCCGGGCGACAAGCACTGGTATCTGTTCAACGGCGACTTTGTGGACAGGGGTTCTTGGTCCACCGAGATTGCGCTGCTGCTCTACGCCAACAAGTGGCTGCGGCCAAACTGCTTCTTCATCAACCGCGGCAACCACGAGACAGACGACATGAACAGGGTGTATGGTTTCGAGGGCGAGTGCAAGGCAAAGTACAACGAGCGGTAAGTCACCCGCAGCTCCACCGTTCTGCCAGGATACTGACTGGCCATCAGCGTCTTCAAGTTGTTCTCGGAGAGCTTCTCTGCCCTCCCGCTGGCCACGTTGATCGGCAAGAAGTACTTTGTGCTCCACGGCGGTCTGTTCTCGGACGACAACGTAACACTGGACGACATCCGGCAACTCGACAGGCACAAGCAGCGGCAGCCCGGGCAGGCCGGCCTGATGATGGAGATGCTGTGGACGGATCCGCAGACGGAGCCCGGCAGGGGCCCCAGCAAGCGCGGCGTGGGCATGCAGTTCGGCCCGGACATCACCAAGCGCTTCTGTGAGAAGAACGGGCTGGAGGCCGTCATCCGCAGCCACGAGGTGCGGATGGCGGGCTACGAGGAGGAACACGACGGGAAGTGCATTACTGGTACGTTTTTTACCAAGAATGCTGCGAGAGTTTGGGACGCGTTACTGACGTACATGCCTAGTCTTCTCGGCGCCCAAGTACTGCGACATGACAGAGAACCGGGGAGCGTACATCAACATCGGCCCGGACTACAAGCTCAGGTTCAAGCAGTTTGACGCCGTCCCGCACCCGAACATCCGGCCCATGGTGAGTGATTCTTAAGCTGAGTATGGACAGTCCAGGCCGCTAACATGATCCCAGGCGTACGCCCAAAACTCGGTCATGTCGTCGCTGATGTAAACGTTGCTGGATATGCGGAGCCAATCCGCAGGATCGAAAAGCCATTGCATACTACGTATTTTGGAGGCTGTACTCTGACATTGGCGTTGCGTATCGATGGTCGATGGATTGCCGGATATTCTCGAGACAACGATCACGGGGTCGACTTTGACCTGGCCAGGGCGAAGTCCCATCAGAGCAAGCCCATTGCTGTGCTTCCTTCCGCGCCGCAACCCGGACCGGTAGGGCCACCGCAGCCGAGCTGTCTGTCTTGGTTCAAGGTTTGGGTCGCCGAACAGATAGACATGCCAATCTAGACACCACCTAGCTCCCTAGATAGAGTCCCACAAGCCAAACCAAACCAGATCAAACCATACCAAAACCACATCAACCAACCTGAAAAAGAACCGGGTATATTTGTGACGAATTGGCCTGTCGAGATGATGGCGGAGGTGCCCCTACTAAAGATGGGGAGGGAGGCTTGGCCCAGTCAGTCAACCAAACCTCTTCAACCCCCCCCTCCCCAACCTTCCATGTCGTAATCAATCAACGATCAACCACCAGCAGGCCACAACGCCCCCTCCCCCTCCCCCTTCCCAATCAAACTCCCCAACCAGTCCCCAGCCGCCTTGACATGCAACACCATCCTCCCGACCCCCTCCCCCTGTTCACTACTCCCCATACTACCCCCCGTACTCGAGACAACGACCCCATCAAAAGCCGTCACGGCGGCAACAAACGCGCCCAGGTCCGGCCGCGGCACGCGCACCCACACGGTCCCATCGGTGGGCCGCAGCGCGAGGATGTCGAGGGGGATGGAGGCGCCGTGGGCGCCGAGGAATTGCCGCGTTGCGGCGGTTAGGTAGGCGCGGATTTGGAGCATGTCCATGGAGGACGGGGTGGGTGTTTGAGCGGGCGGGTTGGCTAGCTCGAGGCGGGCGTAGGACCAGGGGGGGTGTTTGAGGACTGTTGTGGTGAGGGTGCGGGTGCGGGATTCTTTTTTTTGTTGGAGGGGGGTGGCTGGTTTTGGGGGTGGGGGTGGTGTCGTTGTTTGGGGGTCGATGGGGTCGAGGTCCATCCTGTTTGGGTCGGGATGGACGAGGGGGGGTTGATCTGTCATGTTGTCGTCGTGATGGAGGTTGTGAAGTTGTGTAGTGAAGTTGGGTTTTGTGTGTTTACGTGTAACAGAGTTTGCTTAGCCTTGATTGCCGCGGTGCCAATGCTGGGAGAAAAGACTCTCAAGAAGGCGTTGACTTTACAGCCACCGAGACCACTGGGTTTCGGGCGGTTGTAGCAGAATCGTTTTGATAATCCGTATGAGAATGAAAGCGTTGTGGTTTTGAGTGAACCGAATATCCGG
Organism: Parachaetomium inaequale; assembly: GCA_033296685.1. Taxonomy (NCBI): domain Eukaryota; kingdom Fungi; phylum Ascomycota; class Sordariomycetes; order Sordariales; family Chaetomiaceae; genus Parachaetomium; species Parachaetomium inaequale. The sequence goes on from MU854334.1 coordinate 91,906, forward strand.
TATTACACCACAAAACGGAGAATTAACACATCGGGTGGAGGTGCCAAGTAACTATTCGTGCATCGGGGTTCATGCCCGGACCTTGGCCCCGATTCATGCATGCACGACGTCAGGGATGCCTTTTCGTTGCAACTTGCAAGAGCAGCGACGCCGGGCTCCTTCACATCGCCAATTCGGATTTGGAGTGCCCGAGGGAAGGAGCAGTGTGATGCCGCTCATACGAGCGGCGCCTCAGCATCTGCTCGATACGCAGACATCTTGCAGGTTCCATTCTCTCTCCTCTAGGTAACTAACTGCCAACCACCAACATCAACATCGCATCTGGAGCATTGTTGCATCATCTTCCATGCATCTCAACCTCTGGCCACAACACCACCCTTGTCTGACCAAGCCACCACCAACCCGCCTCGAGTCCCAGTCCAGACTCCTAGTGCATCCTCGCTGGGTCAAGAGCTATGAACGTTTGCCCAGTCCCGGACCCGACCTCGGTCGCATATCTCACGGGTAGCCATCTCTTGGGCTCCAGCCTCGACCAGACAGCCGTTTGCCCCGCCATTCCAGTCTGCCACGGCGGACCAGACCTGACCATCGATTTTCTACGCGGTGTTGGCGCGATACTGGCCTTCCTATACCGCCTCATCCGCCGCCTCGGCATGGATCTCGAGCTAAAAGACATCGCACGATTCATCGCCCGCTCCATCAGCTACATTGCCGGGACACTGGCAATCATGTTGAAATTCCTCTCCGCTCCGGTACTTTGGGTGCTCAGGGCCTGCTTCTGGCCCATCAAGGCCGTGTTCTCAGCCGTCTTTTCGCTGGTCTACGGGATACTGGGCATTGTGGTGACTCCGTTCCTCGTCCCATGGTATGTGACAGTGTGGTTCTGGGAAGTGGCGGTAGCAGTGTACGACGAGTTAGAGGCAAGCACACCCTTTCCTGTTCACTACTGTCAACAGCCATGCTAACACGATCTGCCAGCCTTTGTTGATATATGTAAGTACCTTGGAGCAACCCCCCACCCCATCACACGCACAACAACTAACCCCCCACAGTTCAGCTTCGCCCTCGCCATCGGCGCCGTCTCAGGCGTCCTGGTCGTAGTCCTAACAATATACATCCAAAACCTCCTCCAGTACTACATCCCCTTTCTGCGCCCGCGCCGCCGCCAACGCAGACGCGCCAGAGACCGCCACCACACCACACATGACGACGACGACGACAGGGACAGGGAAGGACGACGACACAACACCAAATCACACCACAGCCACCACAGCCACCACGACCACAACACGAGCAAAGACAAAGGCAAAGGCAAAGGCCGAGACAAGGACAGACACCCCGACTCAGCCGTCTACTGGTCCTCCTCGCCATCACCATCATCATCATCAGAGGAGGAGGAGGCGTTCGACCACGGCTTTCACTACACCCTCCGCCCCGGCGGGCTCACCATCACCGCCGCCACCAGGGGCAGCATGCCGCCTTCTGCGACAGCGTCATCGTCGTCATCGATGGCCAAGAGCTCGACGCGCAGGACGCCGCCGGCCGGGGTGCGCGTGGGGGATACCATCCATGAGGAGTCCTCTGGGTAGCCGGGGAGCAAGGGGGACTAATTGATGAGCTTGGGACTCTGCGTCACCGGTTGAGTCGCTTGGTGGTTTGGGTATTCTTTTTCGTTTTTTTTTTTGTTGTTTTGTTAGTAGAGACTAAGAAGAGGCGCCAGCGTCCAATGCAATTAACTGGATTTCATGCACAAAATAGAGGCTGAGCTGCCGGAGGTTGTGGGCTAAGAGCCCTTCCTGTATTTCTCGAGCGGGAAGGATAACCTAATTAGGGGTTGTTTGTATGGCAGCGTGAAAGTAGAGTAATAGAACATCACAGCGCAGTTTGTGATGGAAACGGGTCATTGAATTCGCTGGGTTGGTGTCAACCACAGTATGGATTTTCACAATACGATATACAGAAGCCATGCCGCCAACTCGAGGACCACCACCCATTACGCCCGCATACACTCCACTGCCCAAGCTATGCCTCCAGCCCGTATTCTCTGTACACGTACAACTGAATGGCAAATGCCCGCTACCACGTCCATGTCTGAACGCATGCAAACCGTCGCATGCAACCGTCACTGCCCCAGCAGTTCCTCTTGGCCGCATTATCAACAACTTACCCACCGAAAGCCTTCAAAAGTCAAGGCGGAAGTCGCGATCCTACCCGCGGTACTACCGCCGATACAGGTCGCGCTCTCTATCCCTGTCTCTGTCCCTGTCCCTGTCCCGGTCGCGGTCACGAACCGGCGAGCGGCTCCTACTCCTCGTCCGGCTGTTCCGCGCCCGGTCGTCAAACTCGCGTCTCCGATCCCAGTCGTGCCGCCGGTCGTCCCTGTCGTCCCGCCGCCGCCGGTCATCTCGCCTCGGCGCGTCGCGGTCATAGCTCGGTATGTACGTGTCGACGTCCTGCCGACCGCCGCCTCCACCTCCGCCGCGCGGCGGTCTGCCGCCCCCCCTATCGCGGTAGCCATCCGGGTGGTCGCCCTCGGCGGGTGGCGGCGGGCGGGGGGGCAGCCCGCGGTCTCTATGCCACGCGGGCACGCGCTCCTCGGGCCCGCGGCTGTTGCGTGGGTAGCGGCCGCCGTTGGCGCCGTTCCGGCTGCTGAAGCCGTCGCTGCTGAACGACGCGTTGGGGCCGTCTTGCGGGCCGCGGCCGACTGTGCCGCCCTTAGGGGCCGGCGGTAGTGCCGCTCTGCGGTCGTGGAACTTGCGTCGGTCGAGCTCGTGGCTCTCTTCGAAGGAGGGGAGGTCGTGGGGTTTTGCGGGGAAGGGGGCGGTGCGGAAGTAGGGGTGCTGGAGGGCGTCGATGGCGTTGACGCGGCCTCGCCAATCGAGCTTGAGGAGTTCTCTGAGGAGTGAGACGGCTCCCGAGCCGTATTCGCGGAATCTCTGCGACAGATTTCCCTGTCTGGGCCGGGGCTGCAAGGCCTCAGCACCGGGCAGCGATCGCCAACCGGGCATGTTTTCGTCTGTGGGTGTTCCGCAGAGGTCAAAGATGATTTCGAGCTGGTGGCCGTCGCTCTCTCCGGCGAGAATCGGCTTGCCAACGAGCATCTCGCCAAACACACACCTGCCAAGGTTAGCGTAAAGTGCGTGGTGGGAATGGCTCAGAAGTCCTACCCAACGCCCCACATGTCAATAGCTGTTGTGTAGCGTTTCAAGTGCATGAGCAGCTCGGGAGGCCGGTACCAGCGAGTCACGACCAAGCTCGTGTAGTCGCGTCGCCCATCGCCACCACCCCTGCCGGCCTTTGGCACTTCTCCCTCGTAGTGTCTTGCGAGTCCAAAATCCGCAATCTGGAGGATGCCCTTGTTGTTGATCAAAAGGTTGGCAGCCTTCATGTCTCGGTGCAGAATTTTGTTCTCGTGCAAATACCTCAGCCCCTCGAGGAGCTGGAGCATGTAGCACTTGATCTGGGGCTCGGTGAAGTGCACCGAGGGATTGTCAAGAAGGCCCGAAAGATCGTGGTCCATATAGGGTGTGACCATGTACATGATCGGCTTCTTGCGCTTGTCGGCTGAAGGCAGGTTAGCAAAGGATTGCAATAACAGTCCAATGGGGGATAGACTTGCTGCTCCTGGCCGGGTGTTCAACCGCCATGTCTTCCAGGCGCAAGATATTGTTGTGAGAGAGAAGCTTTAGCAGCTTGATTTCTCGGAGCGCCGTGATGGGGAACTGAGTAAGTGTTAGAGAGACGCCGACGGGGAGAAGGACTGCATAAGAGTACTGACGCCATCCTTCTCGTTGTGCATGATAATCTTCTTCAGCGCAACCAAGGCACCGGTCTTCTTCGACCTCGCCCGATGAACCTCGCTGGTGACAGACGTTAGTATTGATGCCCTTGAAGAAAAAGTTCGTGAATACTCACCCGAAAGTACCCTCGCCAAGCTTGCCCAGCACCTCATAATCGGTGATCCGCGAACATCCCACGAAGGAATTCCTCGGCCGCTGGTGGGCAATGGCAAAGCTGCGCGGGGAGGTCGCAGCGCCCGCTTCGTTCGACTCGAGAATACTCATGGTCGCCTGTGAAGCGTCTGCACAATCGACTGGGGTTGCTGTTCGCGACTACTGCTCTCTGCTGGGGCCTCAATGCGACGCGAGACTGACAAAGTGCTGGCAGCGAAGAAAAGAAAAGTCAAGTAGTAGGATGAAAGGGGAAGAGAAAGCGTGTGCTCCTCAACGGGGGATAATAAGCGACATGGCAAGGCGCGGTGGCTATTGTGTGTTTTCTATTGGAGTCGGCACACATTAGGAACCCAGAAGCTTCAGACGTTCGGGGTTGAAGAAGAGCGAAGAGCACGATGGCAGGCGAATGCCAAGCCCAGCTCTTGCACCTTGCTGGACAGTGCTGTCACGCACGGACCAGGGCGCTATGGCCATCATGGTCATCCCTTCGAGCAAGTGCCAAGTGCAGCCCCAATGTCCAGCCTGAGGCATCAAGAGCATCGACTGCCAAGGCCCAAGGCGGACAGAACGAACCCGAACCCTGGCCTTGAGTGTCTCCAGCTTCGACAGCTGCCAACCTCGAATCTCGAAGCACAGCCTCACTCAATCGCGACGAACCACTCCACCACCACCCGTGCACACCTCCAATCCGACTTGCGAAAGGGTCCGTACGAATCTGCTCCGCCGTCCCGCACCGAATTGATCCTAACAACCCCGTCTGCAGAGGCACACACGCACACAATGGCCGGCGCCGGACCCCCCGTTCCGCGCATCTACCGCTTCATGGCCACCGGCCTGGGCGCATCAATGTGGTTCTGGGTACGTCGGAGCTCTTCCAGGGAACAATCGGGACAGGAAGCTGACTGAGGGGGCAATACAGATCTTCTACCGGGCAAAGAAAGACGGTGCGGCCAACTCACCCGACAAGTCGCTCACTCGACGAGACACAGCTAACGCGACCTCACAGGGCCCGTTCTTATGGGCTGGAAGCATCCGTGGGAGCACTAGGCGCGAAAACGAACAAGATAGACGGCGAAGGGTTCTTGCGGGGGAGCAGTGTACATATTACCACCAATACGACGTACCCTCAGGGCCATCCACAAAACAGGCTTGTTGATACCTACCAGTCCGGCATCTGACTCGAAACTTTGAGATTCCCAGCCGGCCGCGCTCAATCCGGGGATGGGGGAAGCGAAGTTGGTTGATCACTGAGAAAAAGGGTCGGCGAGTCGGCAATAGTTCAACTTGGTCGTGGTCGGCCGTTTTCCCCCCCTCCTGCGCCCAGATTGTGAGACTACACGAGCCTCTCTCTGGATATGACTTCTTCCCTCTCCAGTAATCAGTGCGGCGTCCTACCTCGCGTTGAGCTGTGCAGGTTAGGCTGGGCTTTCATGCTGGGCTACAAGAGTCATTAGGCACAGGGGAAGTTGGCTGACGGACCCCAATAACCACCTCGGACGTGTTTGGCATGGTTCACGGTCGTTGGCTCGCAGCTAGGGAGGAGGGCGGCACGGTGAAACTCGCTGGCCATAGCACAAGTCGTTGCCCTCGCTTGTCTAACTGGTTCATGTCACCAAACAACGTCGACGGCTATGCAAACCAGCGTTCCATCCCCCTCATGTATCATCATCTCCCTTGAATGCACACGGTGGCGGAATGCTCACCCTATGCCCTCGTCACAAAACAGGACTCTTCTTCAGGAAGTGAAACGGAACTCCCAGTCTGAAGAACGCGGCGGTTGACTAGCACAAGGCTCCTGTATTTAGCCTGCACTTTGTGGGCCACTGCTGCTCTTCTCTTCACCACATTATACACAATATACCCAGTCCTTGATGCTCTTCTTCAAGTCGATGTCTGGCGTGCAGTACACATATGCCGCCCATCAGTGCCGACTCATCTGCAGCTCGAGTTGTTGAACGGGTCGACAGTATTGTGCCCCTCTCAGCAGCCTAGTGATTGTATATATGTAGGTCCCGCAGAGAGGTGCGTCCAGCATGCGGGCTCGTGTATGTATAACGGATTGTGTAATTTTGTAAAACCCTTGACTATCTCCTAACACAGAATGATGCCAATTAAAAACACATCTAGAAACGCCGTCAACTCTTTGTACTTGACTGATGACTGGCTTGACGATCTAAGCTCAAAAGCCACCCAGAAAACAAACATGCAAACCTCAGATCAAATCAACAATGAGAGTATGAATATTACAATTCCAAGACGCCTCTGCGGTATTCAACCGCGTAAAGCCCCAATGCTATGCTGCTATAATACAAAAAGAAAGACCAGCGCCCCTCCTCCCATGTCTGGCCATCAAAACTCTATACACACTCTAAAACAACATCTGCTCCTGAATGACCTTGTACTGCTTCCTCGTCTTGGCCTTCTTCAGCAACGACACCTTCATCCTCCCAATCCACCGCGCCAGCGGCTGGAACATGAAGTGCTCCCCCATCCACGCCAGCGCGTAGTACGCCATCCCCAGCCCGACAATGAAGAGCTTGAAGTCCCAGGGGAGGTACGTGAGCTCCATGAAGTCCGATAGCCACGCCCACGAGCCAGTTATCAGCAGCAGCGAGAAGCAGAGGGCGATGATTATTGTGAAGAGGAACGGCCCTGGTATCGTGTCAGTTGGGAATCTGAAAGGGGAGGAGCAGAAAAAGCGGGTAAGATAACCTACAGTTGTGTATCCCCAAGCGTCTGTACGGCCGGCCGGCGTTGAGCACCACTCCCACCAGGATGTACTCGAAGCACGACGTCAGGAACAGGGCCGTGTTCTCCGAGTTTTCGATGTTGGGATGGCCGCGGCTGAGGGTGGGCGGGATGAACCACGGCTGTTTGCGAACGGCCACAAACGCCACCGCTTGGATCACGACGGCGATGACAATCTGGCCCAGTAGCGGCGTGAGGACCTTGCGCGAGACCAGGTCGGCCGTCGGCTTCTTGCGGCAGAGCTCCGGGTACGGCCCGGCCCAGCTCATGAAGACGGCGATGGGCAGGATGAGCACCAGGTCGATGAAGAGGAACTGGTAGTCGCCGAGGTTAGACGCAGAGGCATACAGGAAGCTGACCGAGGTGAACTGGATGGCCGAGTACATGCTCATGTACTTGAAGCAGCTGAAGCTGGTGACCAGTGCCGCCCGGCCCTCGCGGATCACCTCGGGCACGCAACGGATGTCGAACACGCGAGACGTGAACGGAGCCGCGACAGACGCCTCGGCTTCCGAGAGTGAAATCCCCACGTCGGCTGCCTTGAGCGCGCCGCAGTCGTTGGCGCCGTCGCCGCAGAAGCCGCACGAGTAATCGATGCTCTGCAGCTTCTCGACCAACTCGTGCTTCTCGTCGGGAGACATGCGTGCAAAGACCTTGCCGGTGACGAGCATCCTCCGCATAACCTCGGGTGGCGCAAAATCGACCACCCACCGGAACACATCGCCGCTGACGGCGACCGAGTAGTTGCGCAGGTTGGAGATGTCGTACGGCAGAGATGCATCCTGCTCTGGCGGCGCGGGCAGGGGGAGCAAGGTGTTGGGATCCAGCTGGTAGGCCTGGTTGTCGATACTCTCCCATTGCAGGCTGGCGTTGGGATCCCTCGCATCGCCAGTGAGAAACCGAGGAATAAAGCAATGGGCCGTCTTGTTGATCATGCCGCATTCCCTTGCCACGCTGATGGCGGTCAGAATGTTGTCACCGGTAACCATGACCGCGCCAATGTTCGAATCAAGGAGTTCCTTCAGCACCGCGGACGTCGTGGGCTTCAGTTTATTCTCAAAAACGATGAAGCCGACAAAATCCAGGTCGGACTCGACCTGTTGTCGCGTCATCTTCTGGGCCTTCACCCAACTCAGCTTCTTGAGATGTTTTGTCGCACAGCCAATGACGCGATAACCCTTGTGGGTATAGTGAGCCAGGAGCTTTTCGTAGTCGGCAGGGACTAGAGACATGTCAGTATTCTATTTCTGGACAGCGCAGTGTAAATAGAGCTTACATGTCTCCGGCCTACAGATGTCTCGCATGCACTCCGGTGCTCCCTTGACATAGATGTCTCCACTGGGACGGCCAAAGGTCCTCACGATGACACTAGCCCGCCGCAATTGGGAGACAAATTCAAACGACTTGAGTACTCCGAGCTCGAGCGGAACCTAGCAGGTGTTAGTGGGCGAAAACGGACCGAGTTGAAGGAAGGATTGCCTACACTCTGTCCCGTGCCGTTTTCTTGCTGTTTAGCCCCTGCCGGTGGCCTGGCAACCGACGGGTGAAGATTCCCTTGCTCTTCGTCATCGGCGCTGGCGCCTCCCATATTGCCTTCCTCAAAAGACCACCGCGTGAATTCGAACATTTTGAGGTCAAGAGGGTCGCCAACGGGCTCGCCGTCCACCATCCGCAGTGAATGGCAGGTTACCATTGTGTACAGCGCCGCGTTTCGCGTGTCGACCTGGTTCTTGTCCCCGGTGTTTGCGCTATGGTCCGGCACGAGGTCGTCGGGTTCCGTCAAGAGGCCAGAAAACCGGTTCTCGGCCCGCGAGACGACGCGCACTCCAAGAATGTCAAGCCCCTCTTCCGTCAGGGTTCCCGTCTTGTCGAAGCACATGAGGTCGAGCTTGCCCGCCACATTCACCCTCTGGGGACTAATGCAGAATATCTCCTTATCCTTTAGCCGCCCGAGGGCGAAGGTGATGCCGATAGTAAGAGTGGCCGGCAGGGCTGGCGGAACCACGATCGTGATGAGGTCCAGGGCACGGATGACGATCAAGCGCCAGCTCAGCCCGAGTCGGAAGAAGTTGACCAGCGACGCAATGAATCCGAGCATCGCCACACAGGCCATGACAGAGATGTATCGGAATGAGTCCCTGTAAAACGAAAAACCGGAAGGCTTGGGGAAGAGCATTGAGCGGACCAAGGCGCCTTTGGTTGTGTTGAAACCGGTCCTCACAACCATGGCAAGCGCCACAGCTTCTTCGTCCGGGTTTTCCTGCGGCCGTCGAGCACGCACAATCTTGGTCCCGCAGAACAAGAAATTCTTGGCAACCCCTGGAAGCATAGTCGAGGCCGCCAAGTCGAGGCTTCGCAGCGTCTCGTCGGTTGCGGGTACCTTGGACACGGGTACGGATTCGCCGGTGAGCATGCTTTCATTGACAATGCAATCGCCGCTGAGGAGGAGACTATCGGCTGGGAATTGGCCGAGACTCGGATCGCTGACTTCGTATACGTCGCCCGGGACGAGATCGCTCGAGGGAATGTTCCGCCCTGAATATTGTCAGCGGTTGGACCGCGGAGTGGAAGACTGGAAGCGTACAAAAGCCGTTCCGAAGAACTCTAACGTCGCACACAAACCGAGATATCTCGCGAAGTCTTTTCATAGTCTTGTGCCGTCAGCAATGGTCTTGAACTTTTACAACCATGCCAGGACTTACTAATTTCGTCTCGATGAGGGACGTGGTGATACTGAGCGCAGAGATGACAAAGATGGCGGTGGCGTAGACGTAATAGTCATCAAGTGACCAGAGGATCAGACTCGCGATTTGAAAGACGTAGAAAGGATGGAACGCCTATTTGCTGTTAGCCAACTTTGTCCACCTTGTCCTTGGCCAAGAACATACCTCGTCCACTAGAAGCCGGAACCATGACTTCTCCTCAATGTCGATGAGGTTGTCGCCAAAGACCACGTCGCGGTGGGTCTTCTCTTCGCTGTCGATTCCGGCGCGAATTTCTCGGACGTTTGACCACCGGGGGTCCTTCCATCCGGTACCGAGCAGGAACTTGTCCCTGGTAGGATGAAAGAAAAATCGGACGTAACGATAACTGATCATTCGAAGATCCCGCACGATAGGGTCCTGGTCCTCGTCCACGAGGAGGTACGAGTCCATCTTCCCAGGGGTTCCAAACACGGTCGACAATGACCTCCCATATGGCCGTGAATCCACGTCCAATATCGCCATCTCATTCCACTGGTTCTCGATAACCACCCATTGGCAGTCGCGGAGGGGCGACGGCTTGCCGACCAGCTTGATATGCCACCGAGGCAACCAGCGGAAGAAAAGCCAGCCCAGGCCGAACGTCAAGAGGCAGAGCAGGGCGTATAACGCAAGCCCGACGGGGCTGGTCCGAAACCCTGCAATGACGATATAGAGGTCCTCGTTCACCATGTACACCTTCTGGCTGTAGCGGTTTGCGCCGTATCCACTGCCAGCCGAGACACCACTATCCCGCCTGAGCAGTCTGCTGCGAATCGAGCCCCTCGATTGCGTCGAGGTTCGGCGGAGAAAGACATCCTCGCCGTAGGCTGAATTGCGTTCCATGTCGGTCGAGTCGTCCGGTTCTTCGAAGTCGTCGTCGAACGGGAGCTCGTCGATATTGTCAACCGAGGGTCGCGCGTCACCGGATTCGAAAGCTAAAGCTTCGCCAGACTCTTGAAGTTCGTCCTCGTCCTGGTAGAAGGAGAAGCTCGTGGTCGAATCGGCACGGGCGCGGCGGTGGCTGAAGGCAGAGACGCTGGTGGGAAGGGACTCGGCCATGGGCCCGGCGAAGAGCTACATGTTTATATATCAGCGACAGTCCCGACTCCCGGGTCACGCATGCACGCGTAAGGTTCGCTTCTGACCTCATCGTGCGCCATCTCGACGTCCTCAAAGATACTAGCGCTGCTCTGGTTTGTCCCCAGTCGATAGAAACCGGGACCGCCGCCGGCCTCGGGCAGCTGGTTGGGGCCGCCAGAGGCCGGCTCGGAGTCGTCGTGTGCATCCATCTCGCGTCCGGCTCCTCAAGACTCGGTACAGTGCCAGAACCTAATGCAGCTGTGCCAGACAATGCAGCTTGTCTGCATCTTTGGGCGGTAGTGTCGGGAAAATGCAATGGGGATCGTCGACGGGAGTGAAGAGGAGCTTGTTCACGCCCCTCCAACGCGGATTGAAGATCAGAGGACACAGCGGGAGCTGTGGAGCAGACCGATAAGAATTTGGAGTGACGTCGATTGCGCCGAGCAACAGACCCCGGTAGTTGCATCGAGGGCTGGCCGCTGCTTGGCGTCCCGGCTCCTTGGAAGGCTGCCGATTTGGTCGACTGGACAATCGGCTGGCGCGAACTTGACGATTTTACATTGGAGACGTGTAGTGGTCGCCGCAAGACAGATGATGGTTTCTTTATTTACATGCTGGAAATTCACGCTGAGCTGCAAAAGATACCTGGTAGCTTCCAGTTCGCGTCACATTTACATGTGCACGGAGAGGTCACGGCAGTTATGCCACCGGGATAAACACTGCAGACACGTGGATGAGAAAGGATCATGAAGGTGTTCTTGAACCTGCGTAATAAAGGGTGGTGCCACCATCACATGTCGGTGTTATATTCCAGTTCACAGCTGCGTTTGAGTCCGCTTTGCAGATGCAAGTTGGACGGTGGAAACGTTCTGCCGCTTGTTATCACGCCTTATCAGATGCCCGGCTCGTCCGCTTGACGCGGCGTCTAATCCAGCACAACCGTCCCTGATGAAGCAGAGCCGATAACTAGGCCAAGAAGACTGACTTCCCCCATGTGGTCCCGAGCCCGGCATGCGAATGGTCCTCGATGCTGGCGAGAGACCCAGTCTTTTTCTGCCAAGTCTTTTGACGGCGAGTGTTCGAGGCCCAGGGTTCTCGTGGCATCCTTGCCAGGTGGGACCGTTGGAGGCAAGGAAAATTCACTGATCCCTGAAACTTTCACCGTTCGAGTGGGTGCCGAATGTCGATGGCCGACAACCTTGTCATGACCAAGCAGTGCCAGAGCGGTGAAGGGGGGCTCGTTATCCTCGACGTTTTCTATCTGTGCAAAACGGCCAAAAGAGGTGGGAGATGATGAAGGAAAAGAGTGACACACGTCAAACTTTGACTGTGGCGGATGGGAGTTCATCGGATGTGACCTGTGGCGAGGCACAAAGGGTCCCCGGCAACGGGGAGGATAGGATGGTGGATGGCAAGGTTTTTGGCACATGCTGCTACCATCAAAGATTCACACCCGAGCGCGTAACGAGGCGAAAGAAAAGTTCCGGGCGGAAGGGACCCATGCTGCCTCGAGCGTCTGCACAAGCCACTGCCCCGCAAATTTTTAGTGCAGCTTTTCCCCTCCTCTCAACATTTCTGAGCACAAGGGAAGCCACAGGCCATCCATCCATCGTTCTGAATTTTTACAACCCTCCCTCTGCATCACCACCGATCTGCTTTTGTATCCAGATCTACCTCCCGACCATCCCGAAAATCATCAGTTTGTCGACAGAACAATCGTCACCATGGCTGAGCCTATCAAGAACAAGCGGCCCGACGCCGCTGCTCCGTAGGTTTTCTCTCGGCGATAACAGCCCTCCGCATGCCGCCGGTCGTCACGGTCGGCGCCGCTCGCGATAAACCTGTACTGACCCAAGTGTGCTCCAGTACCCCCCAGAACACCCCGGCGAATGCCGCTCCCATCTCGTCGCACGCCCAGCAGCCCGGCATTGCTAGCATCGAGGAAGGTTAGTCGCTAGCAGCCGCATGCTGCCCAACGCAACCCCAGCTTTTCGTTCGCGGACTAACCGCTTGAATGACACAGAGGGCCTGACCGCTGCCTCCATCTTTGCCAAGGACCCCCGCCTTGTATCTCTGATCCAGGGCCGTCTCGGCTCTCTCGTCGGCCGGTCGTCCGGTTACATCGAGTCGCTTCCCACTGAAGTCAAGCGCCGTGTCTCCGGCCTGAAGGGCATCCAGAAGGATCACTCCAAGCTTGAGGCTGAGTTCCAGGAGGAGGTCCTGCAGCTCGAGAAGAAGTACTTTGCCAAGTTCACCCCTCTGTACGAGCAGCGCTCCGCCATCGTAAATGGCAAGACCGAGCCTACCGACGACCAGGTCGAGGCCGGCGAGGAGGACGAGGAAGAGGAGGAGGGTGCTGCCATCAAGGAGGAGAAGCCCGCCGAGAGCGCCGAGAAGGTGTCGGGTATCCCCGAGTTCTGGCTCTCGGCCATGAAGAACCAGATCTCGCTCGCTGAGATGATCACCGATCGGGATGAGGACGCCCTCAAGTCTCTGGTCGACATCCGGATGGAGTACCTCGACAAGCCCGGGTTCCGCCTCATCTTCGAGTTTGCCGAGAACGACTTCTTCACCAACAAGACCATCACCAAGACCTACTACTACCAGAACGAGAGCGGCTATGGCGGCGACTTCATCTACGACCACGCTGATGGCGACAAGATCGACTGGAAGGCTGGCCAGGACTTGACCGTGCGCGTCGAACAGAAGAAGCAGCGCAACAAGAGTAAGTGCCACCTAGCCATTCACACTGAAGCACGCCTACTAACAAATGCAGCCACCAAGCAAACCCGTATTGTCAAGAAGACTGTTCCTACCGAGTCCTTCTTCAACTTCTTCTCGCCCCCCAAGGCCCCGAACGATGAGGATGACGATGCCGCCTCGGATATCGAGGAGCGCCTGGAGCTCGACTACCAGCTCGGCGAGGACATCAAGGAGAAGCTCATTCCCCGGGCGATCGACTGGTTCACGGGCGAAGCCCTTGCTTTCGAGGAGCTCGATGAGGACGACTTGGAGGACTTTGATGACGAAGACGATGAGGACGATGATGACGATGCCAGCGAGGACCACGATGACGAGGACGAGTCTGAGGAGGAAGAGGTGAGCGCGTCCCGACCTAACTCTCCCCTAATTTCATACTAATGCCGCTCAGGATGATGGCACCAAGCCCAAGCAGGAGCCTACCGAGTGCAAGCAGAGCTAAGGGGTCACCTCTTCACCACGACGATTTGCCGTTCCTCTTAATCAGGGCGCCAAGCCCGCTAGCCCGCGATTTGGGCCCTATCACATATGATCCTCCCATTGCACACAGCATCCCGAGGATGGCCCCCGGCTTTGGTGCGGATGGCATGCTGTACTTGTAGCTTAGGGGGCCAGCAGATGCTAATATGAGGAGGACGTCTTGCGGGAGCATGCCCACGTGCATTAAAGTTTGGTTGTTTTCCATATCAAGCTATCCGACGGAGTTTGACTTTTGCGGCCTGCTTGCGACTTTCCCAGCGACGGCATAGACGGTATTAAAAAGGAGACCGCACAGGGGCGGCATGACAAGTGTCTGCCGGGTGGAGGGTTTCGGGCATGGGAACAGAGGTAGCAGTGCTGAGCATTTGATGGCAGTATTCAGAGCAGTGCATTTCATGAGGTCTCTCCTTCTGAAGTCTTGAGTGAGGTGCATGTGAAGTGACTCCGATCCGGAGCGCCGGGGCCAACACCGATCCCGGAGCCGAGCCTCCACGAGCTGGAAGAACATGCAACCCTGCATTCTGTGACTGATCCCAAGAATCGGAACATGCTTGCACAACAGGTGACACATTGAGTAACGACTTTATTTTTGAATACCGATCTACAACTGCCTCCGCCTCTTTCGTCTTGGGAAGAGAGCATCCGTAGGCCGAGACGAGACTGTATCTCCAGACATCTCCAGACACTAGCAAAAGCAGAACATGCAGTCCAGTGGGAACTGGAATGACTCTAGACGGGCGGATAAAGACAATAGCGGGTTAATAATAGTAGCAGACCGTTAGTAGGGGAGTTCCGTAGTTCAAGTGGATGAGGAGTCAGCGGCTGGCATTCCGTCATGAAAGATTTTCTTTTGCAGTGAGTCAACCCCGCTATAAAACCACAACCCCACCATGGCATCCCACCGTGGGGTCTTCTGGGACAAGCAACCAGTCCTCTGACACATCTTCTGTCTGCTGGGCGAGAGAGTGGATAAATTAACACCAAACACTCCCCGATTCCGACGCCAGTTACGACTACTTCACAATGACAACCCCAAGAGACATTGCGCGTTCCTCGCTGGGCAACGCGGTTTCATACAGCCTCGACGCATCCCCCACAGCGACCTTCCATTCGCCTCCAGCAAGCCAGGGCAGCTTCATGGCGGGGTCTCTCGCTCTCCGGGCCGCCGTTGCGGCCAAGCAGCTCAAGCCCTTCAACACCGAGGACGTCAAGATCCTGCTCCTGGAGAATGTGAACCAGACGGGGCGAGACATCCTCACGGGCCAGGGCTACCAGGTCGAATTCCTCAAGACGTCGCTGCCAGAAGACCAGCTCATTGAGAAGATTAGGTGAGCCTTTTCTCTTCCGTCTTCGGAGCCGGGATTTTACCCCTTCCTCCACCCAGCACTGCATTGGAGTTGGTGTTAGAACCACTCAATTCAGCCAAAATGCCAACAGACGAGACGAGGCGGATCTCCATGTTGCTGCTGTAAACTCCGTGGGATTTGGGTCTAGGGAATGGCAGCTCAAACAAGAGTCTAGGACCCAGCTGACACGAGCAGAGATGTACATGTCATTGGCATTCGGTCCAAGACAAAACTCACAGCCAAGGTCCTACAAGAGGCCAAGAACCTCCTCGTCATCGGCTGCTTCTGCATCGGCACCAACCAGGTCGACCTCGACTATGCGGCTAAGCATGGTATTGCCGTCTTCAACTCGCCGTTTGCCAACTCGCGCAGCGTCGCTGAGCTGGTGATCGCCGAGATCATCACGCTCGCGCGGCAGCTGGGCGACCGGTCGCTCGAGATGCACCGCGGCACCTGGAACAAGGTGAGCGCCAAGTGCTGGGAGATCCGCGGCAAGACGCTCGGCATCGTCGGCTACGGGCACATCGGCTCGCAGCTGTCGGTGCTCGCCGAGGCCATGGGCATGTCGGTCGTCTACTACGACGTGCTCACGCTCATGGCCATCGGCTCGGCGCGGCAGGTGCCGACGCTCGAGAAGCTGCTGGAGGAGGCCGACTTCGTGACGCTGCACGTCCCGGAGACGCCCGAGACCAAGAACCTCATCTCGACCAAGCAGTTCGAGCACATGAAGACGGGCTCATACCTGATCAACGCCAGCCGCGGCACCGTCGTCGACATCCCCGCGCTCATCAAGGCGATGCGCGCGGGCAAGGTGGCGGGCGCGGCGCTCGACGTGTACCCGCACGAGCCGGCGGCCAACGGCGACTACTTTGTCAACGACCTCAACACGTGGGCCGAGGACCTGCGCGGGCTGGGCAACATCATCCTGACGCCGCACATTGGCGGCAGCACCGAGGAGGCGCAGCGGGCCATCGGCGTCGAGGTGGCCGACTCGCTGGTGCGCTACATCAACCAGGGCACCACGCTGGCCAGCGTCAACCTGCCCGAGGTGACGATGCGCTCGCTGACGCTCGACGAGCCCAACCACGCGCGCGTCATCTACATCCACCGTAACGTGCCCGGCGTGCTGCGCAAGGTCAATGAGATCCTGGGCGAGCACAACGTCGACAAGCAGATCTCGGACAGCAAGGGCGACATTGCCTATCTGATGGCTGACATTAGCGATGTCAAGACGGAGGATATCAAGGAGATTCGCGACAACCTGGACTCGCTCCCCTCGCGCATCATGACGCGGGTGCTGTATTAGAGGGTGTTTTGAGTGGGAGGAGTGATCAGGTAGAAACATGGAGCATTGGATATACGGATACACATGAGAGTTGATGAGCTGATGATGCTGGGTGGTGTCCTGGGAGTCGATGGAGAATTTCAACATGGTGTGGGCTCGCTCCTCTGTTTTCCTTCAACATGTATCCTGCATGGGTTGCTGGTCTTTTGTGTCTCAAAAAAGCAAAAGGATGGGTCTAGATATCTGCATACAGTTCCCCTTGTTTGTTTGTTAGCGGGGACTCTTGATATTCATCCTTGCCTTTGAAGTTCATGTTAGAAAAGATGGAAAATGAAGGAAAAAGGAAAGGAATAGAAAAAAAAGAAGGGAAAGGGAAAAGATAAATCTCTCTCTCTCTCTCTCTCCCTTCCTTTTTTTTTCCCTGAAGAACGGGCACCGTTCTGACGACCCGGAATTGTGAACCTGGAGCGAGACCGACATCCTTCTCTCAAGGTCAGGCGCTAACGAACGAACAAGGGGGGGACTATATAAAGCGACCTACTTGGGGAGCATATTTCAAGTGCTGGTTGGTTTAATGGTTCGGAATCAAGACGCTGCTCGAAGAAAAGGGACGTGCTGCACCTGAAACAACCGCGGAGAATTCCCCGGTCGAGTCGTGATTTTCAGGGGCTTGCAGGCGCGCTAGAACACGCCCAATGTAGACGGCATTCTCAGCCGGAGGGATTTTGTTTTCTTTCCTCCAATGATCAACATCGGTGTTGTGCGACGCAGCGCTGAAGCCTCGAGGTCTTTCAACGCTGTGTGTCCAGAGAACTTGAACCTCCAGGGCACAGCGCAAGGGTGGTCTTGGCAATGGTGGGGATGATTGGGGGTTGCCAGTGCTCGAGCAGTGGTGGGCGGTGAAGGGTTTCCACATGGTTGGGGAGACCCACTCCTCACAACCCCTGCCTTTTGACCCCCGCTCTCTCAATGTTCCCCCGCTCTCTCAATGTTCCCCCGCTCTCTCAATGTTCCCCCGAGCTGCTTTTGTTGCTTGTGCGCTTGTCGATGAGAGAGAGAGAGGATGGAAGGTTTCTCGATGCCACCCACCTTTGAATATTTAGCAGACAGGGACTGGTGTGCAGAGGTAATTGAGCGTGCAACCATGAGGTTCTGTCTCCTTTGCTTGCATGAAGAGCTAGGTTGTAGCTACCAGGTAGTTCGTTGAGCACAGTGCATACCTAACGAAGTGTGTCCGCGCCCGGGGATCGAAGACTGGGATCAAAGACGCCATGGTTCGATGATGTGGGCGAGTCTTTGCTGCTGAACGGTCACCGCACAAACGAACCGCCCGTTTCGTTGGCTTGCAGATGTTTCAACGGGACCATTTCCTTGCCGTCTGGTCGGCTAACAACAGCCATTCCAGGTTGACCAACTGAACGTTGCAGCAGAGCTGACCCGCTCAACTGGCCAGTGCGCTGTAAACCCAACCCCAGAGTCTGTGCTTTTGCACCCGCTTTCCATACGGCTTGTTACACCTCTCTCTCTAGTCTCTGCTCTCTACAGCACACCCATGCATTTTTTTTCTCGGCCCCTGAACTCGAACAACGGCCTTCCCGATCTTCCTGTCTCGCGTCCGTTTCCCTCGAGCAGCACGCACTCCGCACGCGTCCCGATCCCAGCCACGCACCTTATTGGGCTTGCTTGACCTTGGCGACGCCCTCTCCCAAGCTGCCGCAGAGCCCCAGACGAGCGGAGATACTTTACCGCCGAAACTTACGCTGTTACCGTATTCTTTCATGAATGCCTTCCCCAAGCGCATCCCGATCCCGCATCCTGCATCCTCCTCCTCCAGCTGCACCGCTGTCCGACTGACCGTGAGCAGCCCCGACATTCCCCATCACAGCCCGCCGACCCTCTGCTGGCCGACCGCGACGACAGCTGGCTCTTGAAGCCGTCACCACCGCACACTCACTCCGCCTCCACCGCCTGTCCAGCTCCACTCCCCCCAACCGCGTCCAATGTCGGAGAGCTATGATGTTGGTACGAGAGCGTGGCAGCCCGACGCAACCGACGGCTGGGTTGCGTCCGAGGTCATCAAGAAGTCGGTAGACGGGTCGAAAGTCACGCTCGAGTTCCAGCTGGAAAATGGCGAGGTACGCATGTCCTGCTTTGCGCCGCGTCTCGCCGCCGCAAGCTGTCCCGGTGGCACCTTCAGACCCGTTAACCTCTCTTCGCATGCTGTAGACCAAGAAGCTGGAGGTCTCTCTCGAGGCCCTCCAGTCCGGAAATGACCCGTCGCTACCGCCGTTAATGAACCCGACCATGCTCGAAGCCAGCGATGACCTGACAAACCTCTCGCACCTCAACGAGCCTGCCGGTAAACCCAAACTCCTCCTTGCTCGGTGGTTGCTGGGAAACAACATGCTGACAGCCCTGGCGCCGGCTAGTGCTGCAGGCCATCCGCCTCCGCTATCTCCAAAAGGAAATCTACACATACTCGGGTATCGTGCTAATAGCGACCAATCCCTTCGCTCGAGTCGACTCCCTCTATGTTCCGGGCATGGTCCAGGTCTACGCCGGGAAGCAGAGGGCCACACAAGCGCCCCATCTTTTCGCCATTGCCGAGGAGGCCTTCATGTACGGTTCTGCGCCGGCCGCAGGCTTTGGAAACGGGTCGGGGGCTTTTGCTGACCATTGCGCAGGGACATGTTGCGAGATGGCAAGAACCAGACCGTTGTTGTCTCTGGCGAGTCCGGTGCCGGCAAGACCGTCAGCGCCAAGTACATTATGAGATACTTCGCGACAAGAGAATCGCCTGACAGCCCGGGCTCGAGAGCAAAGAAGGGCCCCGAGGCCATGAGCAAGACGGAGGAGGCCATCCTCGCGACAAATCCCATCATGGAAGCCTTTGGCAACGCAAAGACGACCAGGAACGACAACTCGTCGCGCTTCGGCAAGTACATCGAGATCATGTTCGACAAGGGAACCAACATCATCGGCGCCAAGATCAGGACGTATCTGTTGGAGCGGTCAAGATTGGTCTTTCAGCCGCTTAAGGAGCGCAACTACCATATCTTCTACCAGCTCGTGGCCGGTGTGTCGGACAAGGAGCGCCAGGAGCTGGGCCTGCTGCCCATCGAGCAGTTTGAGTACCTGAACCAGGGCAACACACCGACCATCGACGGCGTCGACGACAAGGCCGAGTTCATCGCCACCAAGCAGTCTCTCAAAACCATCGGCGTGAGCGATGCGAACCAGGCCGAGATCTTCAAGCTGCTTGCTGGTCTGCTGCATTTGGGCAACGTCAAGATTGGCGCGTCGCGGAACGACAGCGTGCTCTCGGCGACGGAGCCGGCCCTCGTGAAGGCCTGTGACATCATCGGCATCGATGCGGCCGAGTTCGCCAAGTGGGTTGTTAAGAAACAGCTCGTTACGCGCGGAGAGAAGATCACGTCCAATCTCACCCAGGCACAGGCCATCGTCGTGAGGGATTCAGTCGCCAAATTCATCTACTCCAGCCTCTTCGACTGGCTGGTCGAGATCATCAACCGGAGTCTTGCCACAGAGGACGTGCTCAACAGGGTCAGCTCGTTCATCGGTGTGCTGGATATCTACGGTTTCGAGCACTTCGCCAAGAACTCGTTTGAGCAGTTCTGCATCAACTATGCCAACGAGAAGCTGCAGCAAGAGTTCAACCAGCACGTTTTCAAACTCGAGCAGGAGGAGTACCTGCGGGAGCAGATCGACTGGACCTTCATCGACTTTGCCGACAACCAGCCGTGTATCGACTTGATCGAGGGCAAGCTCGGCATTCTCTCGCTGCTGGACGAGGAATCTAGGTTACCCATGGGTTCCGACGAGCAGTTCGTGACAAAGCTGCATCACAACTACGCCGCCGACAAACACAAGTTTTACAAGAAGCCGAGGTTCGGCAAGTCGTCCTTCACCGTCTGCCACTATGCCATCGACGTGACGTACGAGTCGGACGGCTTCATCGAAAAGAACCGTGATACGGTGCCGGACGAGCACATGGCGGTCCTTCGGGCTTCGACCAACAAGTTCCTCGGCGCGGTGCTCGACGCCGCCTCGGCCGTGCGGGAGAAGGACGTCGCCTCGGCGAGCTCTAATGCAGTGAAGCCGGCCGCGGGCAGGAGGATCGGTGTCGCTGTTAACCGCAAGCCGACACTCGGTGGCATCTTCAAGTCGTCGCTGATTGAGCTCATGAACACCATCAACAGCACCGATGTGCACTACATCCGGTGTATCAAGCCGAACGAGGCCAAGGAGGCGTGGAAGTTTGAGGGCCCCATGGTGCTGAGCCAGCTCCGTGCCTGTGGTGTGCTGGAAACAGTCCGCATCAGCTGCGCAGGTTATCCTACGAGGTGGACCTACGAGGAGTTTGCTCTGCGGTACTACATGCTGGTGCCCTCGTCAGAATGGACGGCCGAGATCCGGGAAATGGCAAACGCCATCTTGACCAAGGCCCTCGGCACTAGCACTGTTAAGGGCATGGACAAGTACCAGCTGGGTCTGACAAAGATTTTCTTCCGGGCCGGCATGCTGGCTTTCCTCGAGAACCTCCGCACCAACCGGTTGAACGACTGCGCGATCATGATCCAGAAGAACCTAAAGGCCAAGTACTACCGCAAGAAGTACCTGGATGCGCGGGCCTCCATCATTGCCTTCCAGGCCACGACAAGAGCCTACAAGGCTCGGAAGTCGGCCCAGGAGATGCGGACTGTCAAGGCGGCCACCACGATCCAGAGAGTCTGGCGCGGCCAGAAGCAAAGAAAGCAGTTCCTCCGCATCCGCAGCGACGTGGTCCGCGCCCAGGCCGCCTTCAAGGGCTACCTGCGCCGCAAGGAGATCATGGAGACCCGCATGGGCAACGCCGCCCGCATCATCCAGCGGAGCTGGCGGTCAAGGAGGCAGCTCCGGTCGTGGCGGGAGTACCGCAGGAAGGTCGTCATTGTCCAGAGCTTGTGGCGCGGCAGGGCTGCTCGCAAGGAGTACAAGGTCGTCCGTGCCGAGGCCCGCGACCTCAAGCAGATTTCCTACAAGCTGGAGAACAAGGTGGTGGAGCTGACGCAGTCTTTGGGCACCATGAAGGCGCAAAACAAGGAGCTCAAGACGCAGGTGGAAAACTACGAAGGCCAGGTCACCATCTGGAGGAACCGGCACAACGCGCTCGAGGCGCGGACCAAGGAGCTGCAGACCGAGGCCAACCAGGCCGGTATCGCTGCCGCCCGTCTCGAGGCCATGGAGGCCGAGATGAAGAAGCTCCAGGCGAGCTTCGAGGAGTCGGTCGCCAGCGTCAAGAGGATGCAGGACGAGGAGCGCCAGTTGCGGGACTCTCTGCGTTCTACGAGCACAGATCTCGAGACTGCGCGCGAGGAGAGCCAACGCCAAGAAAACGAAAAGAACTCGCTCCGGCAGCAGCTGGCCGAGCTCCAGGAAGCCCTCGTGCAGGCGCGGCGCAACGTTCCCGTCAATGGCGAGCTTGCAAACGGCAATGTGCCCCCGCCGGTTGCCCCCACCGGCCTCATCAACTTGGTGTCTGCTAAGAAGCCCAAGCGGCGGAGCGCGGGTGCCGAGGTCCGTGAGATGGATAGGTACAGCATGGCCTATAACCCGCGCCCTGTCTCCATGGCCGTGCCTGGCATGAACCGCCAGACCACCATGTCTGGCTCGACGTTCGTGCCTGGTGGCGACAGCATCGAGATAGAGCTTGAGTCCCTGCTTGCCGACGAGGAGGGCCTCAACGAGGAAGTTACTCTGGGTCTCATCCGCAACCTGAAGATCCCGTCGCCGGCGAGCAACCCGCCGCCCTCGGACAAGGAGGTCCTGTTCCCGTCGTTCCTGATCAACTTGGTCACGTCGGAAATGTGGAACAACGGCTTCGTCAAGGAGTCGGAGCGCTTCCTCGCCAACGTCATGCAGTCCATCCAGCAGGAGGTTATGCAGCACGACGGCGACGAGGCCATCAACCACGGCGCCTTCTGGCTTTCCAACGTGCATGAGATGCTCTCGTTTGTCTTCCTGGCCGAGGACTGGTACGAGGCGCAAAAGTCGGACAACTACGAGTATGACCGCCTGCTCGAGATTGTCAAGCACGACCTGGAGAGCCTCGAGTTCAACATCTACCACACGTGGATGAAGGTGCTCAAGCGGAAGCTCAGCAAGATGGTCATCCCCGCCATCATCGAGTCGCAGTCGCTACCGGGTTTCGTTACGAACGAGAACAACCGGTTCCTGGGCAAGCTCCTGCAGGGCAACAATCAGCCGGCGTACAGCATGGACAACCTGCTGTCGCTGCTCAACAGCGTCTTCCGCGCCATGAAGGGCTACTACCTGGAGGAGTCCATCATCATGCAGACCACCACGGAGCTGCTTAAGCTTGTTGGTGTGACGGCCTTCAATGACCTGCTCATGCGTCGCAACTTCCTCTCGTGGAAGCGTGGCCTGCAGATCAACTACAACATCACCCGGATCGAGGAGTGGTGCAAGAGCCATGAAATGCCCGAGGGCACGCTCCAGCTTGAGCATCTGATGGTGAGTGGACCTGGGTGTCGTGGTGAGGTAACAGTGCTAACTTTGACACTAGCAAGCGACAAAGCTCCTTCAGCTCAAGAAGGCCACCCTGAATGATATCGAGATCATTCAGGATATCTGCTGGATGTGAGTATTGTGTGCGTGCGTGTTTATGCAGACGGCGACTGACTGTACAACAGGCTCTCACCCAACCAGATCCAGAAGCTCCTGAACCAGTACCTCGTTGCCGACTACGAGCAGCCCATCAACGGCGAGATCATGAAGGCGGTCGCGTCGCGCGTGACGGAGAAGAGCGACGTGCTCCTCCTCCCGGCTGTCGATATGGACGACAGCGGGCCGTACGAGATTGCCGAGCCCCGGGTCATCACCGCTCTGGAGACATATACCCCATCTTGTACGTCAGCCCCCTCGCTCCCGTCTTTCAGAATCCACACTAACCATCTTTGTGAACAGGGCTGCAAACCCCGCGCCTGAAGCGCCTCGCCGAGATTGTCTCGCAGCAAGCCATCGCCCAGCAGGAGAAGCTCGACTACGGCTCCCAGGGGGTCGACGAGGACGACGACGAGGAGTATGACGACGACGGCCAGAGCGCCGGCGACATGACCGAGGTCGACCAGGGCGAGCGGCCGCGCAGCGTCGCGGCGGGCGCCGCTTAGTCGGCGGCGTCAGCGGCGTCAGCTGCTACTTCTGTTGTCCCTCCTCTGATGCTGCCGATGCCCCTGTCCCTGGTGCTGCCTATGCAGAGGCAGAGGCAGAGGCCTAGGCCTGCTTCGGAGCTGCTGAGCATGTGGAAGCCCATCACCGGGGGTGGTGGGGGTGGTGGTGCCAGTCCTGCTCGGGAGGGATATAGGAGGTTGAGGAATAGGAGTGGGAGTGGGTGAAGAAGCATGCCGGTCGGTGGTGGTGGTGGAGCGGATAAGCGGATGGGGACGGGGACGTTTATCGAGGTTCTTTCTTTCTTCTTCATGTTGTTCTCTCTTCTGGGATATCTACGAACTAAACCTGGGATGGTGATGTGATGCTGCTCTTTGCTGGTCTGGGGATGGATATTAGAAATGTTGCTGCTGGTGTTGCTGCTGCTGCTTGTGTTTGGTTTCCTGCACCTACCACACCACCTACTTGCCTGGTACCGGGTTCTTGGTTGCTTGCTCGCTCACTCGTGCTGGGTTGTTCTTGCGTGGACACACGATGGTGCGGACGGTTGACCACTTCCCTAGTGGATGGAGGATAGCACGGGGAGCTACCGGGTCATTACTCATGGTCATGGCGATGGGTGCGGGAGGTACTAAAGATGGGACAGATGAGGCAGGGTAGATGGTAAACAGATATGAGAGCAAGGAGCCTCCGCCATAGAAGATGCATGGATGGATGGGCTGTGTATGGGACGGACTGGGTGGTCCCCTGAGCCTGAGGATGGATGGCGTGGCGCGAAGGAACAGGGATTTGGGTCTAAGTAACGATGATGAATGGGACACATGCTTACAAGGGGCGATACTGAACTACTACCTGTGAGAAAATAATACAAGAGATCCAACGTGATCTTAACCTCGTAAATGCTGTAGCAAAAAACTCGGGGTGTGAGTTGTGCTGATCTAGCTCGTACACTCATTCAGTGAGTCTCGTCACAATTGAACACAGTGGGGATTCAGTGTTCGCACATACTCCCTCCCTCAAATGCAACTTCTGCAGCAAAAATATTTTTGGGCGAAACAGAAAACACCACTTACACCCGCATCACCCTTGTTCAAGAACCCAACACATCACTCAAACCGCCAAAGGAGAGAGACTTTTCACATCATCCAGAGAAAGGGACCAGAAAGACAGCAAAAAGAAAGAAAAATGGCGCGCAGCCTCCCCAACATCGTCGTCACGGGCACGCCCGGCACGGGCAAGACGAGCCACTGCGAGCTGCTGGCCGAGCGCACGGGGCTCAGGCACATCTCGGTCAACGAGGTGGTCAAGGACCGCGAGTGCCACGAGGGCTGGGACGACGAGTACCAGAGCTGGATTGTGGACGAGGACAAGGTCGGTCATGCTCCTCTCACTCAGTCACTCACTCACTCCCATTTTTTACACTACATTTTCCCTCGCTGCATTTCTTTTCCCCAGGGTTCTCATTTCACCTCACATATGTACACAGTTGGGTGGTTGGATGATGTTAACTGAGACAATAGCTGCTCGACGCCATCGAGGACGAGGTCAAGCAGGGCGGGTGCATAATAGACTGGCACGCGTGCGACCTGTTCCCCAAGAGCTGGATCGACCTAGTGGTGGTGCTGCGCGTGGACACGGCGACGCTGTATGACCGGCTGACGGCGAGGTGAGCCAGACGGGTTCCTTTACAACATAACGTAACATGTGGCTGACATGGCTGCAGGAAATACCCCGAGGTGAAGCTGCAGGAGAACATCGACTCGGAGATCATGGAGGTGCTGCTGCAGGAGGCCAAGGAGGCGTACGACGAGGAGATTGTGGTGGAGCTGCAGAGCGTGGACGCGGATGAGATGGAGAGCAATGTCGAGAGGATCGAGCAGTGGCTGGCGCAGTGGAAGGAGAACAATGCCTCGTGAGCATGTTCAGGGGTTCGGGGAGGGAGGTGGTGGCTGAGGAGAGATACCTCAGCTGAAGGACAGAGCCGAATGGGGGGCCCGAGGCAGAAATTCATGAGACATGACATGACCACTCACTTGGAGCAAAAGCCTCTCGTCTATGCTATTGCCCCATGAGTTAGTTACCTACATCTCTGTCCAGGGCTGAAATGGCTGGATTCTCCTGCCTGGTCCTAAATATGCAGCAATCGAGGCCTATGATATCAGTGGGGCTATCGATCCCTTCTAAACTTACAGCGAGAATACCCCTCTTACAACCCCACCATCTCAAAGATACACAGCCTGGAACCCCTTCAGTAAACAACTCGACAACACAGTCACCATTCTCCTACTATACTAGAGATAAACAACAGACAAGATGACGACCCCCTCCGCCGCCCGGCACATCGTCAACTTCATAACTGGCAACGCCAACAAGCTGGGCGAGGTCAAGGCGATCCTGGAGCCAGCCATCCAGGTCGAGAGCCAGACGCTGGACCTGATCGAGATCCAGGGCACCCTCGAGGAGGTGACGCTGGACAAGTGCCGCCGGGCAGCCGACTTGGTAAGTAACCCCCTCCCCCCCCCACACCCTCTTTCATCAAGGGAGCTTCAAACTTGACACCAAAACCAGATCGAAGGCCCCGTCCTAGTCGAAGACACCTGCCTCTGCTTCAACGCGCTGAACGGCCTGCCGGGGCCGTACATGTACGTATTTACTTCCCTACCTATCACCTCCCTCTCTCGCCATTTTGAGAAAGGTGCTGATTCGTCTCTCAGTAAATGGTTCATGGCCTCGATCGGCCACGCGGGCCTCAACAACCTGCTGGCGGCCTACGACGACAAGTCGGCCCAGGCCGTGTGCACGTTTGCCTACTCGCCCGGCCCGGGCCACGAGCCGATTCTGTTCCAGGGCATCACCGACGGCAAGATCGTGCCGGCGCGGGGGCCGGCGAATTTCGGTAAGCTTTGCCCTACCTACCTAACCTAACAACGCTAGGACACACTGTTTTCGTGGTGCTGACGGGGATGCTGTACTAGGTTGGGACGCCATCTTTGAGTACGAGGGTCAAACGTAAGTTTTGCTTGTCTTCCCTAAAGTCATATTAGATGGGGCGGCTGCTGACTTTAATACCCACCTAGGTATGCCGAGATGGACAAGGCGGAAAAGAACAAGATCTCGCACCGCTACCGGGCGCTGGCCAAGCTCCAGGAGTGGTTTGCAAAGGAGATGGCGCCGTAGAAGCGTTGTGGATGAATATGCTAATATGCTAAATACAAGACGTGAATGAAATCTCGGCCGCTCTAGAAAGTAATAACGCCCGGCTCCGGTTGCTTTGCTATGCTCAAGACTTTCAATAGACGGAGAAAGCGGCTCAGGGGCTGGTCGAAGCCAGTACCACTTCTCCAACGTCGCGCATTAAACACCCTCTGTTTCTGTCCGCAACCTATCGTGCCGTCAGTACACCTTTTGTGCAGTTGTGTAACTCTGTGATAATACCAACCTCAGCAGCTCAAATTCCTTGTACGCCTTGAGATAGCGATTCCCCCGGCGGTACGGCTTCAGTGCCAGATCAGGCATGGGATGGGTGAACGTCTGCCCCACAAGACGCACAATGTACGACGAGTCGTGAAAGGACGGGTCAAACACGATCAGCTGCTTGGAGCCGTTCTTGAGTTTCTCGAAGCCGATGACGGTGAGGGAGTGGCCTGGTCCGGGGTGTCAGCTGGCTGGAATAAAGAGTGCTTTGAGTGAGTTGGGGGGCTTACCGGCGTGCTGAAAGTAGAGCGGCGGGAGCTTGGTTTTGCGGATGCGCTGCGTGGGGTCCTCGACGCCCGACTGGAAGTAGTTTTCGACGTATTCCATGAGCAGCGCCTCGGATTTGCCGGGCTCCTTGTGCTTGATCCCCTGGGCGTCGCAGGGAATGTTCAAGAGGCGGAACATGGCCAATGCCTGGTAAAGCTTGGTCAGTCCTGGTTCACGGCGGAGACGTGGTTGGCAAGGGGGATATACCTCTGGCGTGCCAATGTACTTTCTGGTTCCCCGGATGCCGCCCGTTTCGAGACGGCCTTGGGGGTTGATTCCGCGGTCCCAAGCGGTCTCAATCCACTCTTGTATCTGGAAGATGGACGGGATGGCGTTGTGGAAATTCTTGTGGCCGTTGGACTTGGCGTCAACGATGTACGAGGACAGCATCTGAATGTTTCGGTAGCCACAGAATCCACCTAGGGGTCTGTTAGTTTCGTGGTAGTGAAATAGAGAGGTTGGGGGCATACCCTCGCGCCTGAGTTTTGACACGTGTTGCACAGATGGATGGCAGAGATAGGCGTACTTTGTCGATGTACTCTGCTCCAGCAGCAGAGCCAGCACTGAGACGACGCCTGTCGTTGTTAGTTTAACGCCCAACATGGCAGCAGACAAGTTGTTTGTTCTGCTCACCTTGGGACGTGACCTGGCCGTTCTTCTTGAGTAGCACAACTAACCAGTCTGGCATGCGATCCTCGTGTGCATATTGCCCCAATTGTGCTTTCTGGCCAGATGTTAGCCAAGCCCAACAGTACCAACGGGTTGCCAACCAGCAGCACTTACACCCAGTCGTTTACCACGAGTGGTATGCTTCTCATCCTGGGACCTCCTGTGAGCCGACGAGGAGCCGGGCATCCTAAGGAGCCGCTTCCAGGCCGAGATGGCCTTTGCTTGGCGGTCGTTCCCCTCGGGCTCGTGGTCGGACCGGCGGTACCTTTCTGCCTCGCGATGAGCCCTCGACGGCCCAGAGAGGGAGGCGTCGGTTTTGGTATCCAGCTCTGGAACTGGGGCGGGTTCTTCCTGGAGGTGGTCGCCCGATTCCTCGGAATGGAGCTCGAGGTGGTAGTCTAGTTCTTGGAGCAGGAGGACCTCACCACACCCGTCAACCGGACACTCGACGTATGAGATATCCTCGGCAGTGCCGGGGCGGTCGGGCGCGTGGTCTTCATTCACAACAAACGGCGAGTCCCCTCCTTCGGGGTGGAGGGTTTCCATGTGCTGGGGGGGCTGTCAGCACAAACTGGCATTGTGTCGGTCTGTCTGCAAACGTCAGAGACGCACCAGCAGCATTTCATATTCGCCCGCCTCGTTTGTCCAGCCACAAAACGGGCAGACCATCGCCTTGTCCTCGGCCATTTTCTTTGATGGCCGGTACCGTTACCGTTCTTTGTTCGGATTCGGGCCTTGGCTAGGTACCGGGGACGCTCTCCATGGACTGGCGAGCGCCGGGGTCATGTCAGGAAGTCGCAACTTAGAATTTGGCTGCACGGCCGACAAGTCCACTGAGTTTCCAACCTGTGAGGCCAGAAGGAGCAGCGATGGGGTGCCGGGTGTTGCCTCTTGTCGCGCAGCCAACCGCGCCCCTTGCTCCGTGCCTGGAACTGGAAACTGGAAGCATCCTTTATGCGGTTTAGGGGCAACCCCGCACGAGGGTTTGCATCAAAGGAAGATGGTTTTTTGTCGCCGCTGGTTGTCTTTTCTCCTACGGGTTTCTGGGGTTCATACCAAGCAAGGGCAAACAGCTGTGCCCTGAGAAACGAGGAACAAGCCATCAAGTGCCAACTCCGAAAGGAAACGATGGTGGACACGGCAGTGCAAGACCACGCGAGACAAAGCAACCTTATTGTATTTAACGTTTGCCCCACAACCCGCCGGGTAACACTACCCCAATAGGCTAGCTTCTTGATTTTAAGCCCACACTCAGTTCCCTCATCCTCAAGCTTCACAACATAATTCATGAAATGCACCAGGCACCGAGTCGGAGCTTAAATACCGCAGACCAAATCTCCAATTTCGCAAATCAGCCCGTACCTGGACCAATGACGTACCACGAGCCCAAGCCCAGGGTCTTGGGATGGGACTGAGATCAGATGATCGGCAATGGGACAGAGATCGGATGAGGGACAGCTGCTGACTTCTTACTGCGGACTATCGGGAGGTATCCTGTTGGTCCACCGGGTCGAGTTCAGCGTCAAGCCGGCATGCTGTCAGGCCAGTCCACCCCCACAATGCCGAACCCCGACTTGTACGACACAGCCCTACACCTGGGAGTGTGCTCCTTCGCCTGCCCTGTTATGACCATGTGTTAATACTCAATTTCAACCTCCGGCGCTGCCCCAGGTGAGCCGCTGCGGCTTTAACATCGCAAGGCCTCGCGTATGACAAACCTTAACTCCGATTTCCTGTTTTCTAACCAGTGCTTACCTTACTCACCGCCCACAACAAATGCACCTGGAATATGGCAGCCTAGAACGGGTTGTACAGGCGTGGAATTTTCAAGGCAGGATACCGCCCGCCATTGGCTGTAGCAGCACATGCCGCCATGTCTTAGAACCGGGTGATGGCTAAGCCAGGCCGTGGGGAATGCCCCGGTAACGAGGGCTGCGTAGCATTCGCATCGGAGACATATGTCGACGAGTACTTCGTAAACTCGACCCTTTCAGGAACCGTAGATTCCATATCGCGGTCGAACTGTTGGCACGGATGAATTCATAACCCACAATGGGCAGGGCAATGAGAAGCAGAGGCGGACCGGTCCGGAGGCTGTGTCATTGTTGCTGAGTCAACCTCCGCAGCGCGTCATCTTGAGCTTCCCGTTCAGGGGGTATTAGACGACAAATTCAAGTAGCAAGGTAATACAGTTTACGGATGGAGTTAGAGCGGAAATAATGACCCGTCATACACTTGGTGTTAGCCAGTCTCAGTATGAGAAGTTCTCGGGACTAAAGTATATAAGTCGATGGACTACACCACGAGTCGTTGTTGCCATGATGATAACCTCTGATACTTGGACGACCATGGCCCAGCCGCTAAAGCGAACGTTTCATGGTGAGCACCTCAATCACCCATCAGATCTTGGGGCAGCCAACTAACCCCCGGCCGAAGGGTGCTTGACATGTCGCCGGAGAAAGGTCCGATGCCTGGGCGGTAGCCCATGCCTCAACTGCTCGCGGATGAGCATCGCCTGTCACAGCTCCTTCGACACCAACCTCCGCATCCGCGTCTCAACTCCGACTGGCCAGAAAGACTTACAACAAACCAAGTCATCAGCGGGCAAGTCGGATCGTCGCCACCAGACCGCCTCTCCTACATCTATTCCAAAGTCCGCCGATGATGGCACCAATCCCGCCGCAGCTGTCTTTCTAGACCATAGCTCGTACGGCGCCGCCTTCGACCCCCAATTCTCCAACACACAAACGCACATTACCACCACCCCTTCAATATGCGACCCGGATCCGGGCTTTGACTCCTTCCAGTTCCCCGAGCCATGGGGCTACAACATCCCCCCCGTCGCCAACCCGAGTCTCCAGAGCACTTTCTGTGCTGCCGGGGTTGGAAGTCAGCCAGCAGAACCCTCGGTGTATTCTCCAACATGTTTCGACTCGGCGACCGCGTGGGTGCCGCCATACCGCCAGCACATCGACCCCGTCTTCAGTCCCGAAACAACATTTGATGATGGCCAGGGCCAGGAGGGGATGGGCGGGGGGCAGTGGTTTTCAGGGACCGCAACCACAACAAGGCGTTGTTGATCTTTTGGGTAGAAGGAGAACGAAACTCCACGGACATAGACTGAGCGAAAGACTCAGCCATGGTCGGGGTTGTCCGCGTTGTAAGATATTCGACTGGTCACTGACTCCTACGAGGACAATATTGTCATGTCTGTATGAGTACACTGGAGGCCGTCAGTGTGGGTTTTCAAAGGGTGTCCGAATCAGGGCTGCTGTCGGTCTGTCGGGTCAGGTTACGGAGCTTAACCCCACTCAATTCAACTGAATTCCAACGAGGGCTTGGGTCAATCAAATCAAATATAAAAGAGTACGTATCTGAATGCCCTTGGACTCGGGAAACATGGTTGTTCGGTTTCGGGCTCTAGATCAATACCTCTCCTGATTAGTGGACAGTATAAAGAAGGTTGATGATTGGTTTCCATTCGGGAGGCGAAGTACGGGCTGTTGGTTTTATCAGGCATGGTGAGGGAGTCCGAAGAGTTTCGGAAACTCGGATGGTACTTAGAGGAGGTTCAGACTTGAGTGTTGACACTTTCAAGTTTTGATTTCAATGCAAGTAAATCAAGGAGATAACATGGATAACATGATGAAAAGATTCTCTTCATTAATACCGGTGTTTTCCGCTTTAGAATGCGTTGTGTTGCTGTTGAATTCGAGACTTTGCCCAAGGCTCGGGTGAGCTGATTTTCAAGTCTGACGCTACATGTAGAGAACCCACCGACCAACTGCCAACAACAGAGAGTCAGAGACGGGTGGCTCAGAGCCAACTGAGACACTGCCCAACTGCATATGCCAAGAAGAGAACGATGTTTGATGTTGTTGGTTCGCGGTTCCTCGCTAAACTAAAGCCTGTGCCTCATCGTCACTGGCACGGTGGCACCTGATGGCCAGCTAGACTTGTGTATGGCTGGATAAAGTCGTTTCCGTCTTCGGTCTCGGTCACCCAACCGGCCGAGAGGGGTGAAGATAAGTAAGTACTTTAAAAAGTGCCCGATCACCGCCGTCCAGGCCTGCCTTTGTTCTCTGTCCAAGCATTCCAGTAGAAAACTTCTGTTTATCAACAACAACATCAGAGATTGTCTCGCAACATGGGTGGCCTCACTTCAGCTGTAAGATTTGTTCCGACCAACTATTCCGACCCAGTCTCATCAGTCGTAACCAGTGGAACAAGACCATCGATGGCCTCGGTCAGGTCCTCATGCTTGCCACCAACACGGCAGGTGAGCTACGAATTTTTTTTTTTTTTTTGAAATACACAGACCTGTTCTGACTTGACCTGGTTCTGCTGCATACCTAGCCACCACACGTGCTACCCACTCTGGCACGGTTGATGCCATGCCGCACAACTTGCCCCAGCCATCGAGCCGTTCTGGCAAAGAACCTCCGCCAGCACCGAAGGGTGACGACGAAAGTGTCTTGACACAGGAGCCCCCCAGCAAGCAACATGCCAACAAGTAGGTAGAAGAACAAGATCTGGGTGGAGGCGAGTGGTACCTAGTGATGCCGTGGGCATTCCCCTGCGGCGGAGGTGATAAGTACTTGGTACCTACTTTCATGTAGGCTGTAGCTTACAGTCTTATTTCGTAGCTTTCAAACTTTCAAATACATGGATGATATTGGGGACTTCAACCTAAGACTGTAGGGCCGGGTTCTCGGTACTGGCGGCTCGGAGAATACGGGTTATCCGCGACGCAACAGGTACATACCTAGGTAGTAATGCGTTCTACGCACAGTCTTGGTTGTCCATTTTACACAACCCCCAACTCGACTTGGGGTGCTGATCATGTAGCTACTTGCGTGGATGCACTGGCCTCGCCACGTACTCCAAGCTCCCCATGGTATGCTACCATCATCCCTTAGGGATACCCCGCAAGGATCATCACCCAAAGACAATGGCGTAGTTCTAATTGTAGACGCAATTCTCACCAGGGAGGAAGAGACTGTGTAGGTATAAATGGTGACAGACTTACGCAAATGAAACGGATATCCTCGGCGATTTCCCGAACGATTCCACGCCAAGATAAGCATATTTGCCCATCTACCAAGCCCTGAACTAAGAGACAAGGACCTCAATCCATGAATGATGGACTGGAAGGCAGCTCATAACGTTATTGATAAATGCATAGAATTGCAATAAACCATCATCTCAATCTTGGCTTGAGTCACCCGGCATCGAAGGCTTGAGTTAAGGTTATCGATAAGAGCGCGCTCGCCTCTCGCAGCCCGACCCCTGGTCTGATCTGCCACCCCACCTCCACCCCGCCGAAATAATATTCAGCCCCGCCATTGACTGTTTGCGACACCATCGCCAATCCCGTTGTTGTTGCGGCCCGAGACTCTCCTATCTCTTCCCCCTTGCCCCGAGAGCCTGTCCCAGTCGACTTCAGCAGCACTCGAGATGCTTGACGTTAACGATTTCAGTACGACATCCTCCACCTCTCTACACCTACTCGCCCAGTCTATATTTCGCTTTCCCTGATGCCAATTGCACGCGACATGGCTTGGCGTACTCCGTGTCCCTGTCCGAGAGGCTAATTTGGGTCTCGAACAGTTGTCGAGCGCGGCGGCAACCCTGACAAGATCAGGGAGAGCCAGCGCAAGCGCTTTGCCCCCGTGGAAGCCGTCGACGAGGTCATCGCCATGTGGGAAGACCACCGCAAGAGTGAGTCGGCGCCCACATCGCCCGCTGTCACTGTCGTAACCCAGTCGCCTAACTCGCCTGGCGTACAGCTGCCTACTCCGCTACCCAACTCAACGCCAAGATCAACGAGGTCCAGAAGCAGATCGGCCCCAAGAAGAAGGCATGCGCTCCCGCCAGCCGCCCTCGATTCGCTCGATTCTGACCGCATATGCAGGCCAAGGAGGATGTCACCGATCTCCTGAAGCAAAAAGGTTGGAGGACTCGAATCATTGTGGATTGTTCGGGTGCTGATATTCTTCAGCCGACATCGAGAAGGAGAAGAAGGAGCTGCTCGCCTCGGCCGCCGAGAAGGAGAAGGCCCTGAAGATCAAGGTCAAGGCGATCGGCAACCTTGTCCACGAGTCCGTCCCAGTTTCGAACAACGAGGTCCGCCCAGCTCGATCGTACTCCTGAAGAATACCACAGCCTGACCGTTAGTAGGACAACAACACGGTCGAGCGCACCTGGGCCCCCGAGGGCGTCACCTTTGAGAAGCGCAATGTTCTTTCGCGTGAGGACAACGGCATATACACTGTTTTGCCAGCATTGCGCTGACAAGGGGATTAGACCACGAGGTTCTCGACAAGCTGGACGGCTACGACCCGGAGAGAGGAGTCAAGGTTGTCGGCCACCGCGGGTACTTCCTGCGTCGGTGGGGTGTCTTCCTCAATCAGTATGATTCTCACTCTCAACCCGATTCTGCAGGTTTCTGACAGCTTTTAGGGCCATTATCAACTACGGCCTCGAATTCCTGCACGATAGGGAATACGTTCCCCTGCAGACCCCGCAGCTCATGCTCAGGGATCAGATGGCGAAGACTGCCCAGCTTTCGCAGTAAGCCAGCCTCGACAGTAATCTCAGCTTCAACGTGCCACTGACCTGGAACCCAGGTTTGACGAGGAACTCTACAAGGTCACTGGTGACCAGGCGGACAAGTACCTTATTGCCGTAAGTCAGCTTAATGAAATAAATAATTGCCGACAACTATCCCTATTCTGTTCTCCCCATATTCTAAACCCGCCGCGACTAACTCGGGACAGACTTCGGAACAACCCATCTCTGCCTACCACAGCGACGAGTGGCTACAGCCCAAGCAACTGCCCCTGAA
Organism: Parachaetomium inaequale; assembly: GCA_033296685.1. Taxonomy (NCBI): domain Eukaryota; kingdom Fungi; phylum Ascomycota; class Sordariomycetes; order Sordariales; family Chaetomiaceae; genus Parachaetomium; species Parachaetomium inaequale. The sequence continues at coordinate 126,747 of MU854334.1, forward strand.
GTAAGTCACACGGCAGAGTGGCCCCGAGGCCCTTACTTACGGCATATCAGGTATGCGGGTTACTCGACTTGCTTCCGTAAGGAAGCCGGTGCTGTGAGTTTATGCTGTCTATCTCTCCGTTCTCCCCCATGCTGACCTTTTTCAGCACGGGAAAGATGTCTGGGGCATCTTCCGCGTCCACGAGTTCACCAAGGTTAGTCGCAAAACCAACTGTCCAACTGTACAATGCCTAACGTATCCCAGGTCGAGCAATTCTGTGTCACCGACCCCGAGAAGTGAGTTGCCGCCCATCTCGTTGGTATCCATGCCGTATCTCACCTAAATTAGGTCGTGGGAGATGTTTGAGAACATGATCTCTACGTCAGAGGACTTCTACAAGTCGCTGGGGATCCCCCACCGGGTAGTTGCCATCGTCTCTGGTGCTCTGAGTATGTACAATGATCCCCTCCACATTTACATCGGCAGACAGCTAACTCGACTTCTCCAGACAATGCCGGTATGTTAGGATAGTAAAAGAACGCAAGATGCCCCGCTAACCGACCCAAAGCTGCCAAGAAGCTCGACCTTGAAGCCTGGTTCCCGCACCAGGGCGAGTTCAAGGAGCTTGTCAGCTGCTCGTGAGTTTAGACATGCCAGAGATTTGTTGATAGTGCTAACCTGGCGCAGTAACTGCACTGACTACCAGAGCCGTGACCTCGAGATCCGCTTCGGCATCAAGAAGCAGACCGACGTCAAGAAGACCTATGTCCACTGCCTCAACTCGACTCTCACCGCGACGACAAGGACAATTTGCGCTATCCTCGAGAACTTCCAGACTGAAGATGTAGGCGATTTCAAAAAGCCACTGCTTTTAGGCCTAACTAAGTTTGCTTTTAGGGTGTCAACATTCCTGAGCCGCTGCGGAAGGTAAGACAGGAGGATCCGAATTTTGTGCACCTTAATACTCACAAAGCTTAGTACCTCCCCGGAGCTCCCGAGTTCATCCCCTTTGCGAAGAAGGCGGCCGAGAAGAAGGAAGCCGAGAAGAAGGAGATCCCCGTCCGGTAAGGGCTTGTGTGTCCATGAGTGGGAGTCTCGGTGTTCGTTGCTATGCTGGCGCCTAGCGAGCCTCGTTACGTGAGAGATACGAGATCTTATGATCAGAAGATATCCGGGAATAGAGGGATGTTGTCACGTCACTGAAACCTGCTGAGTGAACTTTGAACGGAAACCGGTGATCGCATGTATGCCTTGATGCCCTTGCGCCTGCTGGGCAACCTGTAAACGTAGAGACAGTGCATCTGCAGCTGTCGTGGACCCATCGTACGTCAAACGTTTATCCTCTACGCAGCCATGCAAACATTCTGCAAAATCCATGATGGTTGCCGCGTCATCCAGATGGGTCACCTCCAAAGTGCCCGGCTGTACACGCAACGATGCTGGCCCAAGATCAAGAGAACAAAATCAAAAGAAATCCCAATCCCCAGATGCGCAAATCGACGTGAACAAATGTAGGCCGTGAAAAGCCCGAGATCATCACAAGGAAACATGACCGACCGGCCCGTTATCCATCAGACAACTGGAAAATTCCCAGAACGTAATGCAGCCAGACAGAGAGGGCTGCGCCGTGCTCTGTCCAAGCGTGAACTCTCCCCTCCCCTCCATCGTGTCTCCCCATGCACTCATTACCGTCCCCAGCTAGGCCACACTGAGGGGGGGAAAAAAGAAAAGGAAAGGGAGGAAAAAGGAAACAAGTTGATCACATGAGCACGCACTTGCCCCCGTCGGACGGCTCGCTCGGGTTCTGCGACTTCTCGACCTCGCCGATCAGCAGCTCGAACGAGCGCGCTACGTTCTCGTTGTAACGCGCGCTGGCCTCGGTCCACGCGCACTTGTACTTGTCGGCCAGCGCCTTGCCCTCCTCGGCCGTCACCTGCCGCTGCTCCGGGCGCAGGTCGCACTTGTTGCCGACGATGCAGATCGGAACTGTGGCTGTGCCCTATTTTTACTTTCGGTCAGTATTATGGGGGGAGGTGGGTGGTGAGGATTGGCGGGGGAAACGCACGAGGTGGTTGAGGATCTTGTCGCGTATGACCTGCACCATCTCAAACGACTGCAGCGACGAGACGCTGTAGACGAGCATGTAGCCGTGGATCCCGATAAAGTGCTTCGAGTTTAGGATGCTGTACTCGTCCTGGCCCGCCGTGTCGACGATCTCGGTCGCGAACTCCTGGCCCTTGTACCGGATCTCCTTGCTGAACGTGTTCTCGATGGTCGGGTAGTAGCTCTCGACAAAGTGCCCGTCGACGTAGCGGACTGCCAGCGAGGACTTGCCTGTTATGCGCGCCGAGCGGTTAGTTCCATGCGGGGGGCTGGTGTTAATGGGAGGGAATAATGGAGGGTGAACGAACCGACTGAGCGGCTGCCTACTATGGCGAGCTTCCGCTGTTTGGCGAGCGTGGTCGGCATTTTGATACGGTTCGGTCGTCGCGACGGTATTTCGGTTTAGTGGTACGAAAGTGACGGTCGCGCCGAGAAGTATTCGAGACGGACCGGACCGGTCCAATGCGGTGGAGAAGACAGTAGAATCGGTTCTTGGTTGAAGCGATTGACGTGGACGAAAACGAGCGTTGAGGAACCTGGAACGAGAGGATGCTCGAGACGACGTTCTGGAAATCGTTCGGGTCAAATCAAAGTGGGCGCTCGTTGAGCAGCTGGAATTGTTTTGAATCGGATGAACAGAGCCACACGCGAACGCACGTGGACTCAGCTGATATGTGAGGCGAGCTGCGAGAAGGCGTTCGCACGAGTTGCACAGAGAATGCACGAAGTACACAACTACGCACCTACATCAATACGGCGGCGGTTCCAGGCCTGCGAGAAGATGGCGGGGCGGGGTGGCCACTTTGCCGGGCTGGTTGCCTGCCTTGGCAGTTCTTGGCGGGCCCGAGACGGGCTGAGGCGGGGTACTTCAGGGTCTAGATGACCCCACTGCGGCTCACGCCTGGATCTGAATTCAGCAGGCGAACGCCAAAACGCCATTGCCCTGTGTCGAGTTTGTGAGACATTTGACTCGGGCATGTGACAAGGCCCTCGCCGAACTTTTCGCCATCGACCATCCAGGGATTGTCCGCTTACAATACGCCACGGTTACACAGGGAAATGGAGCACCGTGATATATACCACAGGAGAAGATGGAAGGTATTGTACGAGGCTGGATCTATTCTCCATAAGAACACCCGGCAACTGACCAAAGACGGGTCTCAGTGTGTGTGATTGCTTGATGACAACACCGAAGGTGATTGTCTACCACACAAGAAAAAAAGAACAAACCAACAATAGTCATTTCGGTCATCACGAATGTAGTCATTGGAGGCTTTAGAATCAGCCGTTGCGTCTATGTGTGTGTGTGCTAGTCATTCCCTCGTGCCGTGTCGTGTCCCATGTCATTAAAGCCTCCGATTCATCATCCCAACCTCAAACCGCCAGCCGTAGCATCAAACCCCGAGTATCATCATGCCCCACTCCCCTATACAAGCCGTGTCCCAGAGCCCTGGTCGAGTCCCAAACGCCATGAATCATAAAAGATGTGGAGCGGCGGGCGAGGGCCATTTCAACGCAGCGTCGCCAGCTGGTCTGCCAGGTCCTGGAGTCGAGTCAGGGAACCCGACTCCTGCTTTCCTCCCTCGTCGCCCTGCGCCTCTGCGACCTTGCGATGAAAGGCAATAAACTCGTTGATCGAGTCGAGCAGTGGTTGGATGTTCTTCTTGGGATGAACAAGCACAAACCTGTCCCTGATCGAGTCGCTCAGGGAGAGATATCCCAGAAGAACTGAGAGGTAACCCAAGGCAACGTTGAGCTGCGTCTTCTCCATCGAGTCGGCCTGTTCCAAGTCAGCAGGTGAGACGAATCGGCTGCATTTATGTGCGACTTACATCAGCCGTCTTGGAGTGGTTGTCTGCAAAAACCCGGATGAGCCGGTTCAGGGGCGAGCCCGTGCCATCGTCGGGTTCCTCGAGACTGCCCGAGGCAGGCGGATAATACACACAGAAATTGATCATGGCGCCCAACATCATGATGAGCGACTCCAGTACCTTGGACATAAATGAGTCGACTTTCATCGAGTTCATGACCATCTCGAAGGCGCTGCAAGCGGATTTCGCAAGGCGTCGGAGCAGCCCCTTCTCGACAAACATTCGAGAAGCCTCCTCATTGTGGTTTGTGATGTTCAAAGAAATCTTGAGAGTCAGGCTCTCAAGGTCACCGAGCTGGTCAGTTGGGCGTTCCAGGGCGGTTTCCAAGACCTCGGCGACTATCGGGGAGTATTGTTTGGTCCACGCCGAATGAAGCTGAGATTGCATCGCGCTGACCGAGTGCCCCTCCAGCACATAGAGTGCGAGGTAAAAGTCGCAAGACTCTTTTTGATTCGGGAAATCCCAGCAAGCCGTGTTGGACGCGCCATCAGCGAGGATTGAAAAGAGGCGGTCCGTGACTGGCTGAGAGAGTACGTCGTCCTCAGCAGATGCGTGCGTGGGTTGCCGCATAAGCACATCTAGACACTTCAGCGCGAGTGTGCGCGGCGACAGCGAAGTGGGAGAGAACGGTTCCCAAACGGGGAGCTCCAGAAGCGAGGACTTGATGGTCGCGAGTGTAAGCTGGCCGTTCCTGGAAACATTCTGCTTCCTGTCTTTGATGAGCAGGCCGATGTCGGTTGTGTTGTCAAGAAGCTTGCAGACGAGTGCGGCGAGACCCTGCGAGCGAAGCTGCTGGATTAAATGAGCCGACGTGGTGGCAGCGAGAAGGGTCGTGACTATAGCCAAAATTGCGTATCCAGAGATCAGATCAGTTTCGTCTGCGAGAGACCTGAACAGGCTGCCCCCGTCGCTGTGGTTACGGAATTGTTGGCGGAAGTCCCTGTGCTTCATCTTTTGAGCGAGCTCAAGCAGTGCGCCCCGCCGCAGAGAGGAGGGTTTGGCTGAGGGCAAGCCGACTCTGTCGAGGATGTCGTCCATCTCATCGGCGAAGCGGCTGTTTGCGCCGGCCTGTCTCAACTCGTGAATGCTCCTAACGGCGCCCGTGTTGCCCGTCTCGTCGTCTTCATCGAGGTAAGAAAATGTGTTTATGGTGGAGCTTTTGGTGAGGCGTCCGAGGTTGAACAGCGCGCCTCCCGCCGGCCCGCCGCCGAGGTCACCAAATCCGCCGCCTCCGAGGAGGGGGTCATCATCAGCCAGCATTGATCTCTGCTGGCTGTAGGTGAACTTTGGGCCCGTCTTTTTAGTGGCCAGAACCGGGCGTGCGATTGCTTTCGGCTGGGTTATGGCTGCTGGAGGGGGCGGGGGAGAGTTCTGAAATGTCGGTGGGGATTGAGGGTTGAGAATCTCTGATCCTTGTGACGATGTTTCGTCCTCGGATGAACTGTTTTCGTCTTTAACCTGTGCCGCCAAAGCATCAATGAGGCGCCTCTTTCGGATTGGCCGAGCAGTGGGCTTCTGGCTCGGAGCGCCAGTTGCCGGGCGTGATGGGATTTTGGCAGCCGGTTTTGGAGGTGGCACGGAAAGACGGATGGGAATCTGCTGCTTCTGTATTCCCGAGGGTTTGGAGCTGACACTGAGATTCTTCAACCTTCGAGAAGTCTTGGCTGAGAATGGCATCGAGGTTGGCGCATTGTCCTTCATCTCAACATCCCGCTCGGGCGTACTCCGTCGCGACGCGGAGGACGGGCTCGCATTTCGTGCCGATCTCGGGATTTCCTCCTCGCTCAACGGAACAGGCGACCGGGCGCCTGGAGGCGATGACTCTGGTGTCGAGTAAGGGCCGGTGGTGAACTTTCCCCTATCAGAAGGCTCCCGTGCAACCCTCCTCTTCTTTGTCCTGGTCGTCTCGTCGACCAACGAATCAATGTCGTAGGGATCAGGAAGTGGCTGGCTGTGCGCCTCGTCAACCGGCTTCTGGCGCGACTCCGAGCCAACCTTGCGGGCATCCTGCCGCCTGACCTTGGCGGAGCCGGCAGCGCGCGTCGACAGGCGAGGGGGGTCGGGCAATTCATCTTGCGACTCGGTGAAGGATGACGGAATGACCGGCGCGGATTCTGCGTGTCTAAGGGTTGGCGGCCTCGTCGTCTCGGTCCTCCTCCTTCCTCCTTTCCCGTAGGTAGCGACTTTCTTTTTCGGGGCGAAGCCGAACTCGTAGACCGAGTCCGTGTTATCGGCCATCATCGTGAAGGTTCGAGGGAGGGCGATTGATTGCTGCGAATTGGGTGACTGGCCCCTAGTACTGCGCTAGGTGGTGATGTTTTCCGCAGGATTGACGGCTATCAACGCGGCATTCTTCGAGGATGATGTCTCCGAGTATAGCTGGGAGAAGCTCCGGGCGACGGTTGTGATGATCTCGCGGCGGCCGAGACGCGGCTGGGGTTGAGCTCGCGGTCGGTGCTGGAGGAAGGGGATTGAGCGAGTTTTGTGTGATGCAGGAGCTTCAATGCTGCATGCGCGCCCAGGATATAGTTCTCAGAAGTTGAGAATGGTTCCGCGGACTGTTGCGCGATGTGGCGGGGGATTGTTTGATGCGATTCGCGAGACGCCAGCGGCGGTTGTTGTTTGGCAACAACCGCCGGCAGCTTGGGACCCCACACTGCCGCTTGCCTCCCTGCAGATGGTCCGTGCGGCCCGGTTCCGGTTGCAGGCGGCGCCGCTGGAAAGAATGCGTGGTGGGGCTTGAGAAAGAATCGAGGGTCCTTGAGATGTGCTTGCGTTCAAAGCTCATTCATCAACATTACACCTTGGCTTGGTTTTATTTATATGCAAAGGAGTTTGGGGTTCAAGACTGCGAAGATGGCCAGGGTCAATTTTTGGAGACTGGTTTGAGCAGCCCGGGCCAGGCTCTGGATCTCTCTCTGATAACTCGACCGTAGACCACCCGCTTGGAGCCTTGGACATGGAGAGCAGTGTTCTGTTCCAATGAGGAAGGACTTGCAGAACCGCCGCCGAGATAAGCCTGGTGTTGTCCAGGTGTCTAAATCCAACCCAACCTGGAATGCATCACATCCATGGATGCCTGTGGGTCACTCAAGATCAGAAGAAAGCCAGTCAGTCCCTTGTGGCGCCGCCCTGTGCAGTCCCAGCTGCCTTTGTGGGGTTGGTCTGGATTCACCGTCCGCATGAGAGCTGAGGGGCAGTGTATCGTGATCCTAGAGCAACTCCTACCTGAACAACGCAACCGTTGGCCTTGATCTTCAAACAGTGTTTGTTTGCAGGGCTGTCTTTTGTCGGTTGTCCAGCCTTCCACCGGATTCCTCGCGCCGTCTTTCAGAGCTTCTGCAAATATCCAACCCCATTTCTCAGTGGATTGCTTCGGCTCACATTCACTGGCCAAACAAAGCCTTCGGCAACAACAAGAACAATGTCCGACGACGTCAAACCCGCCCCGACCCAGTGTGTCGGGCCACTCTACCGCTCCGAGAGCCAAAAGCCGACGGCCGTGGTCTCGACCGGCGTGGAATTCGAGACCGTCACCATCCTCCCGCAGACGCCGCAACTGATCGCGCTGCTCTCGTGAGTGGTTTCCTTTCTTGGCCACCCACTGATTGCGTGGGTCCTGACACCCGGCGCCGCAGAATCATCCGCAACAAGGACACCCAGCGCGGAGACTTCATCTTCTACTCCAACCGCATCATCCGTCTCCTGGTCGAGGAGGGCCTGAACCACCTGCCGACCGTCGAGCACACGGTCACGACGCCGGTCGGGCGCCCCTACGATGGCCTTTCGTTCCAGGGCAAGATCTGCGGCGTGTCCATCATGCGGGCCGGCGAGGCCATGGAGCAGGGCTTGCGCGAGTGCTGCCGGTCCGTGAGGATCGGCAAGATCCTGATCCAGAGGGACGAGGAATCTTCCCAGCCCAAGCTCTTCTACGACAAGCTCCCCGAGGATATCGCCGATAGATGGGTCCTCCTGCTCGACCCCATGCTTGCGACGGGTAGGTTTGATATCGCGTGCTGTACCCGGCACTACCACCGCTGACCACCTCGCAGGCGGCTCTGCCATCATGGCGGTCGATGTTCTCAAGTCGCGCGGCGTGCCCGAGGAGCGCATCCTGTTCCTCAATGTGCTCGCGAGCCCCAAGGGCATCCAGAACTTTGCGACAAAGTTCCCCAAGCTCCGGCTCGTGACGGCGTTTGTCGACCAGGGACTCGACGAGAAGAAGTGAGTATTCCCGCCCTTGACTCGGAATGCCAGGCTCACCAACACCCCTAGCTACATTATACCCGGCCTCGGTGACTTCGGCGACAGGTATTACACTATATGAAGCACGATTCCCCAACGATCAAGTAGCGTTTGCATAAGAAACAGCGTAGTATTACAGATTCCGCTTAGTGACATGACCTCCCGCCTAACAGACGGTGGTATAACTGGTATCGCCCGCGATTATCACCGATCCCATATCCCAGCCCAAAATAAAGGTACAAAGCGGCGCCCCGGATGCGCAGCGCATCATTCATAGTCCTCATCATCCGCCACAATATCCTCCCCGTCATAACCCCCCTCCTCCTCGTCCTCGTCTATCCTCTGGCTCGACCCGCCCGCTCGCCTGTTGCCCGACTTGCCAGCATCCCGGGATTTATTGGCCTCGCGGTCGTCAGCGGCGACAGCATCTGGGGGAAAAAAGTCAGCCCATGCACCACGCAGCCAGAAAGAATCGGATCGGGGGCCGTGTGTCCTACCTGCTGCGTCGACCCACTCGCTGTAGACGTCTATCGGCGAAGAGAGATCTATTCTCCCCGTTAGCTTCCGGTTGTGTTGTTTCCAGCGCACGGCGTGCGCCAGCGGCAAGTCGCAGCGAAAAAAAAGCCTACAGTTGATTGCGCACTGGAACTTTTGCCCGCAGACTCTGCAGTCGAGCCAGCCGCATCCCGCCTTCTTGTCGAGCTTGACCTCGACCGAGTTCTCGTGGTTGCAGAAGAGGCATGTGAAAGTCGTCGGGAGCGGGTCACGCTGGAGGAAGAGGGGGGAGGGGTCAGCCTGAGATCTCCGCGAGTGGCGAGGATCGCGGTGGATTTACCTTCTTAGGGCCCTGGGGCTTGCTTGAGCTCTTGCGCTTGCCCATTGTGCTTGGCAATTAACGAGGTTTGTTGGTGAATTTGGTGGTGTTGTTGAGGATGGGATTGGTGGTTGCCAGAGACAGCGTGAGTATTCGGTTGCTCGATGGAGTGCGGGTAGAAAGGTGAAAGTGCAGAAATGTTCCCCCCCCGGGAGATGGCTCAGTATTTATATCCGACAAAACAGATCCCGTTGTGCAGATATGACGTTGCTCGAGGCGCGAAGTTTAGATGCATGTGATGGTTGAAGTTGGTTTCGGCGTCAGTTTAGGTTCTGAACAGCCTTGCGACTTGCGAGGGGGTTTCTGCAGCCCTGCGAGCGGGAGCGTGAAGTGGTCCGTGCACACCTGTGTCTGCTGCCCCGCCATCCCGGATCTGCTGTACAGTTCAACCCTTGTTTGTTTGTTAGCGCAGAACTTTTGACATTTATCCCTAACTTTAAAGTTAGAAAACAAGGAAAATAAAGGAAGAAGAAAAGGGAAAGTAAAAGGATAAATCTCTCTCTCTCTCTTTTCTTCTTCTTTTATTATTTTTTTTCGAAAGGAAAATAGACGAAACGGGTATCGTTCTGACGATTGGAACCAGAGTTACGGATACCTAGATCCCTTTCTTCCAAGGTCAGGCGCTAACGAACAAACAAGGGGGGGGACTGTAGCTCCATCGAAGTCGAGAAGCGTCCCTTGCATCCTTCGCCTTGATCCGTCGGTCTGTCATTCCACCTCGGTCTGGTCAGGGAATTATTTTCATATAAACAACATTCCAAAACACTACATTCAACAACACCTTGCTCGGCTCTCTATTTCCTCACCGTAATTCCTCTCCCTACGTGTCCAAGTTAAGACCAGCGCACAGTGCAGCAGCCATCCGAGATCCACTCGCGCGGATGTCGATCCGATTGCGGTACCCCGCCGTTGGGCTTCCCGAGTGGAGCAGCGGAGCGTGGTAAGGCAGGGGTTAGGGAGCACTCCCGGCCGCCCAACCCTGCCCGTCGGTCACCTGCGCACCTGCCCGTGCCAGCGCTATCCGACCACTGCCGGCGCTGAGCGGCGGTCTCACGACGGCATGGCTGCCGATTCCTTATCACAGGTCTCACCTGGACCCGGAACTTGGCGCATTCCGCCTTCCTGCTTGCTGCTTGCAGCCGTCGTCTCTTCCTTCTCGAGCTTCGCCTTAAACACTGTGAACCTTCGATAGTCCTCGTAATTGTTTTCTCACCGCTTCTACCTCCTAGCTTATCTGTACTCTCCCGTCTCCAGAACCTGGAAATCAATCATAAAATACCTACCTACCTCCTACCCAAGCCGTAGTTTGTTCAATTTCACGGCCACTCTCCCTTCATCCCATTCTCGCTTGCCTCCCTTGTTGCTGTGTCCCATCTCGCCCGATATCCTCGTTGCCCCAATCGACGCCATGGCATCCGGCTTAGACGACGTGAAGGAGGCGCTGAAGGCCATCTCGCTGGGCCAGACGAAGTTGCTGTCCGCCGTCGAGACCGTATCGCAGCGTGTTGCCGAGCTAGAGAAATCCCAGGAGGAAGATCGTCGGCGTCCGGGCGGCGCAGGAACCGACGGCCTAAAGCGGACCTTGACGCCCCTTGCCGGCGGCTTCGCCCCTTCGCCCTCGACGGTGCTGCCGGCCGAGGCGGGCACTCAGTCACCCCCCGTGTCTGCGACATCCCCGGACTCCAAATCCAGCTTCTCGTCCCGCGTCGTGCTCACCACGTATCCCAAGCAGATCGGCATCAAGCCGTTGCCGCTGGACTGGGGTGCCGCGGACGCGCTGCAGCGTGGCCCCGTGACCGTGTCCAGGGCGCCGTCCACCATCGGGAGACGGAATGCCATCGGCGCGCACGGCGGCTCGTACTCCGTCTACTATGCCCTGGCCGTGGCCAGCAGGGAGCTCAATGCCGACCACAAACCGGATTTTACCAACACCGAGCCAGCCGTAAACATTGGCCCCTTTTCTCAATGGGGCGACAAGAAAAAGATTGTGGCCATGGACCCCTGGGGCCACATGGTACCCTGGCTCTTCAAGGACATCATCCATAAAGACAATGGCATGTTCAGCACCATGACTTGGCCGCCTCATCAGACTACTAACCTTGCTCACAGTGGATCTTCGGCCGACCATTGCTATCACCAAGGCTCACATGAAGTTGCCCGAGCTCGAAGAGAGCGTGAGGAGCGGCCGGCTGGTGCCCGACGGCAAGGTGTGCCTCAACAAGTTTGGCGAGCTCAGCGTGACCAAGTTCGCGGTCGAGCCGGTTTGGTATCTCCCGGGGGTCGCGGAGCGGTTTTGCATCGACGAAGGCACCCTGCGGAGATCGCTGTTTGAGCATACCGGCGGCATGTATCCAGAGGTAACTGCATCGATGTCGGGAGTGTTTCAAGGAAGACGTGAAGCTGATGCAGCGTCCAGCTGATCACCCGGTCCGATATCAAGGTTTTCCTGCCCCCTATTGGTAAACAAACGCCGCTCCCCACGCCCTCCCGTCTCTCTGATATGATCTGACTGGCTGCAGGTGGCTTGACGGTTTACTGCTTCGGAGATCCGGCGAATATGTCGGATCCGTCCAAGAAGCTTGCGTTGCGCATCCACGACGAGGCAGGTTTTGATGTGCCGTGCCCGCTAGTGCTCGGCTAACGTACCGGCAGTGCAATGGAAGCGACGTCTTCTGCTCGGATATCTGCACATGCAGGCCGTATCTCATCTTCGGCATCGAGGAGGCCGTCAAGGAGGCCCAGAACGGCGGCAGTGGTGTCGTCATCTACTTCCGGAAGGAAGGGAGGGCTCTGGGAGAAGTGACAAAGGTAAGTTCCCCCCCTTCAATCCCTCCACTTGCTGCCTCGGAAGCTTACGCGAACGCAGTACCGTATGTCGAGATCCTCGGTGCCACCCAGCTCTTTATCAGTGTGCCATTGGCCATCTAACGGAGATTTGCAGTCGTGTACAACGCCCGCAAGCGCGGGGAAGATCGCGCATCGGACTACTTCAAGCGGACCGAGAACATCGCGGGGGTCAAGGACATGCGCTTCCAGGCTCTGATGCCCGATATCCTCCACTGGCTCGGCATCACCAAGATCGACAGGATGCTCAGCATGAGCAAGTGAGTGGCACCCGGTGCCGAGTTTGCGCCTCCCGAGCTGACCCGTTTTCGATATCCAGCATGAAACACGATGCCATCGTCGGGCAAGGGTGAGTCAAGCCCGCTCTCTGTCTGTGACTGCGCCGAGACGGCCGTGTGATGTTGACGGTGCATGCAACAGTATCCCCATCCACGAGCGCGTCGAGCTCCCGGAGTCGTGGATCCCCGCCGACTCGAGGGTCGAGATCGATGCCAAGATCAACGCCGGTATGTGTGCCATGCTGTCAGCCCCTTTCGGCCTCATTCTGACTCAAACCTCCTCCTCCCGCAGGGTATTTCACGACTGGCCACCGAATGACCGAGGACGAGCTCAAGAGCGTGCAGGGCCGGATATGGGAGGAGTAAGCACCGAACCCGAGAGACCCGCTGACAAATTGGGGGGAGTACAGGGCTGACAAGAGACACAGCGTCGACCACTAAAGTCAACCGAGGCTGGCTGGCTGGCCCCCTCTGCAGCTCCGGAGTTGCAGTCGTTGGGGTATTTAATCCGCTCGTGCCGCTTGCGGGCCGCGGGATCATCTGAGTCGCGGTTAACCAATGCCGTTACAATCCCGTGCCACGAGGGCAGCCTGTGAACGATGGAGATAAGAGCAGATTGGGCCGGCGTGGGTGCTCCCGTTGGACGAACCTCGAAATGTTTTAGATTCCTGCAGAGGCATTTTCAACAACAGCAACAACAGCCCCCCACGGGGAATGGGAGAAGCTGAGATAGACAAGGGGAAAAAGCCTTGCCGTGTCACGCGCTCACTGACAACCACATCACCCACGCGTGGCTTTCAATGTTGACCACGACGGGAGTTGTTTCTTAGCCAACGTCGTCTGTCATGCCATGCCAGACCATACCATGCCACCCCCTCGTTCGTCTCCTTTCGTCGTGCCCGTTGTTGGGCAGCAGCCCTGTCAACCAAGCCTTGTCTGAATGTCGTGTGCACACCCACCCGGACGCAGGACTCACCATCTGCCGAGGGTACCGACCCGAGGAAAGCCGCTGGGCTGAGTTGTGTGTGTGTCGTGTCGTTTGTTTCCCCACACACTGAGCAGCAGACGGAAGAAAGAAAAGCACCATCACATCACAGAGACCTCGAATATCCTCGATGCGAGCAAGCAAGCAAGGAACTTGGCCTGACCAAACCAACCGTTTCTCCCGCTTGTTTTGGAAATGCCCTGACGATGGGATGATGTGATGACGTGATGTCGCGCTTGCAATCCCTGCACAATCAAAAGGTCGCTTGCGATTTCATGAACCCCCTGTCTGGCTGGTTCCGAACATGGGAGTTTCCAAGTGTTCCAACGTTCCCGGGGATCGGAAACTGGCCTGTGACATCGGACGGCAGAGCCGGAAGGGAGGGAGGCAGCACCCGTTTTTTGGGGGGCAGGGGAGGGGAGTCTGGGATGAACTGGGTTCCTGAGACTTTGTTTGCTTCAGCGTTCTTTTTTGGTCGGTTTCCTTTCTTGGTTTGGTGAGAACTATCCCTGTTTTTTTTTGGTGATGGCGACACGGATCCGGATCCGGATCCGGGGGTCGGTCTTGTTTTGGGACTGTTCTTGGGGGATGGGGGGGTTGGCAGACATCATTGGGGGAAAATCGCGCAGGTTCTTGTTTCTTTTGCTTCTGTTTGGTCTGTTTGCTCTCAATTTCTTGTTGGCGAGTCGAGCTGGAGATGTCTGGGGAAAAAAGGTTCCCCACGTTCCTCGTGGGAGCAGGGACTCGGAGCGGAAGTGGGCGGCGCGCTCGGTGCTTTCACAGTCACAGGAACCCGGGGATCGAGTCGAATCCGGCAATCGGTCGTTCGGCCCCTGTTTCTTGTGGTTTGCTGTGCGAGACCTTGTTCCAAACTTCCAACACTTTTTAGACGAATCGCGCCAATGCAAGAAGAGGATGGCCAGACACGCGTTTGTCCACCATCCCATCCTCGGTCAGGCCCATCCGCTTGCCGCGGTCCCACGAGGACGATGGGTGTGGTTGCCTCGCAGCACCGGTGAAGTGAATCCCAGGCGACGAGTTGGTGGGCAGGGAATCAAGCGATATTGGAACGAGATCTGGAGCTGTCACGAGGTCAGGGCCGGAAAGGCATGGGGTAGCGTTTCTCCTCAATTCGCATCCCAAAGAGCTTAGCTGCGCAGCACCGGGTGCTCGGCGGGTGGTGAATCGCGGTGGTGGGCTGACGATCATCGCCTTTGGTGCCTGGTGTCCTTTCTTGACAGGTACCTGGGCGCCCACATCCGTCTTGGCCGAGTCTGGAATACCTGGGCCAGCGATCCAGGTCGCCCGGCCGCCAATGGCCGCCAGACACCCATGCACCGCCTGCAGGATGCAGCTTCAGAGCTCCTGAAGTGTCACGACTTGAATGGCTAGCAGCGGTTGCCGTACCCCACCCGCTGTGGTCTGGAAGCCTGACGGGGACACCCTTGGCGCTCCTCCTCGCCCTGCAAGACAGTTGGACAGTTGGACACCGGTCTGCAGGTGCTCACTCGAGCGATGCCCAAGATGCCGAGCGGGCATGGGACGGTCAGCAGAAGTCTGGTGGTACCTCGTTCGTGTGGCGACGGCCCGCAGGAAGCCAGGTGGGTGGGTGCTTTGGGGAAACACAGCCAATATGGCATTGCCTCTGGCCTGTCTCCCAAGCCCGGTTGCCCGAACAGGGTTGTGGGTGCGGGTGCCAGGTGCCAGGTCTCCAAGGCCTGGCCCAGCCAGGGGAGCAGCCTTGGTGGACAACAGATATGGGAATGGCTTAGCCTCCCCTCCCTTGCCATCCAGCTCGTACCATGGACTGCCAAGTGGCAATGTTGCGAGTGCCGTCACTGGAACCGTCAAGTCATTCTCCGGCATTGAGTGGAATCGCATTTCGGCCCAAGTGGGTTTCGTTATTAAGCTTCCAGCTTCTCACAGCCTTGGAGCTTGCACCCCTCCCTCTCTCTTCTCCCTTCACATTTATTCTCAGCACCCTGTGATTCACAATCAATAAAACTTCAGAGAGTTTTCTTTGACTGTCGGCAACCAACGCCAACAGTTAACGACTACACCAAATCACACCAGCAACCCAGCAACATATCATGATGGGTTCAACCACTTCCGACTCGGGCCGTCAAAGGAGGGATTCGTCGGTTCGGAGCTCCAGCACCAGGAGACCAAGGCTACTCAGGGCAACCGCAACTGAGCCGTCCATCACGACCTCCAACGCTAGCCCAAATGCCCTAGCGACTCAGCCAGGCCGCCGAGCAACCGAGCTGTTGAGCCGGGTAGCCTTCGTCTCGGGCTCGCCGCCGGATTCCGTCCTCAGATCGGCGTCCATGCTGTCGACTCGGTCCTCCATGTACGACAGCGTGGACCGGCATAGTGAGCTGTCATGCTCGCCGGACAGCAATCCGGATACTTTCGACGACTTGCGCCTCCATCCATGTATGTCTCTCCCATTCGTTGCGGCCGGCGCGGTGCTGACTGTGGACCCAGCTTCTGGACGTTACTTCAGCTTCCCCAGCTTCGACCTGTACGAAGGGAGCCAACAAGACGATGACAAGTCGGAGACCAAGTCGCCTTGAACGGCCCGGCTCCAACGGGAGGTCGAGCCGCCAGAAAACGGCGTGGGTCGACAACAAGACCCGACAAGACTCGGCCGCGGAAAACCGGAACAGCAGAATTCCACGCCCACACTCGATTTCACCCCAGAGACAGGAGCGCCGCAATGCGATGCGCACCATGTCCGGGACACCGACACCCCCACGGTCACTCAAACGTGGCAGAAGCCTCGATGGGACCAAAAGGCTTCGGTTGGAAGCGAGGCGGAGGAGTGCCTTCAAGCAGGGACACTCCGAACCGCTGTGGACTCGCAAATGAAGTGAACGAGGAGTCTAAAAAACAAAGAGCCCTCGGCACTTTAGAAATGCACCCCCAAAAGTCGGAATCCGCCGAGCAACGAGAGGAGGACGAAAAGGAGCCAACAGCTGTGGTACGCCTTGGGCGTTCTAGAAGGGTTGTGTACATCCTGTCGTCGTGGCACATGTGGATTGGGGCGGGAGACAGAAACGGAGAAGGCTGCGAGATTGGTCCGGCGATGAAGTTGCCCGGTGAAGTGGACGGTGCAGGAGCGATACCCTCATTCACTCATGTTCTTGTGTCTTGTAACTCGGGTGCTATCACCTGGGTGTTGGTCCGGAGTAACCTGCGAGGTGCACTGGAAGTTGGAGTAGCAGGGAGCACAAGCAGAATATAAATCATACTCAACTCTGCAATTTGATGCCTTCTGAATTTGTGTCGCTTTGTGTATGTGTGTGTGCCGAAGAGTATGTCGAATCTGTGTTCCAAACTGCCTCGACGAGAGAGAGAATCGTGGTTCTTAATCGCTGTCCTCACGACTCGCAAACACCAGACACGGGCAACCTGGAACCGTCGCTGGGGAAAGGGAACAACGCACGGACCTCCGAGCCCTAAGCTCCGAGCAGCCAATTAGATGGATTTCAACCAGCCCCACAATTCTAGTTTTTCCGCATGTGGGCTGCGCCCACACAACGAAATCACAATTTCGACTCGAGCGAAGAAACCCCCAAATTTCGCGACCTCGATTCCACGGTCTCCATCACTAACCAAGCAGCACATCTGTCCCGCCGTTGACATAGCTGCTCGTCAAGATGGCTGTTGGCAAGTACGTTGCGCCCCGAACAACCGATTTTTGCGCACATTGCACGATACCGATCGGTTCTCGCGTCTGGTGGATTTCGATGGCTGATACCTGGGCGCAGGAACAAGAGACTGTCCAAGGGCAAGAAGGGCCTCAAGAAGAAGGCCCAGGACCCCTTCACCCGTAAGGACTGGTACGGCATCAAGGTGAGTTGCCATTCTGCCGGTTTCAAACGCAGTGACTTGGAAACTGACGGTTACGAATCCAGGCCCCCGCGCCGTTTGCCATCCGAGAGTAAGACAGACCCCGTTCCCGCAACAAGCATAACGCCCGAGATACCACGACTTCGAGACGGACTCTAACGTGACGGTCAGTGTCGGCAAGACCCTGGTCAACCGGACCACCGGTCTCAAGAACGCCAACGATGCCCTGAAGGGCCGCATCTTCGAGGTTTCGCTGGCCGATCTGCAGAAGGACGAGGACCACTCGTTCCGCAAGATCAAGCTCCGCGTCGACGAGGTCCAGGGCAAGAACTGCCTGACCAACTTCCACGGCCTGGACTTCACTTCGGACAAGCTCCGCTCGCTCGTCCGCAAGTGGCAAACCCTCATTGAGGCCAACGTCACCGTCATGACCACCGACCACTACCTCCTCCGCCTCTTCGCCATCGCCTTCACCAAGCGCCGCCCCAACCAGATCAAGAAGACCACCTATGCCGCTTCGTCACAAATCCGCGCGATCCGCCGCAAGATGACCGAGATCATCCAGCGCGAGGCCTCGAGCTGCACCCTCACCCAGCTCACCTCCAAGCTCATCCCCGAGGTGATCGGCCGCGAGATCGAGAAGGCCACCCAGGGCATCTACCCTCTCCAGAACGTACGTGGCGGTAGCGCGAGTGTGTGGGAGGCAGCGGCAAGGCGGCTAACATGGAAAACAGGTCCACATCCGCAAGGTCAAGCTCCTCAAGCAGCCCAAGTTCGACCTGGGCACCCTGATGACCCTCCACGGCGAGTCGAGCACGGATGAGCAGGGCCAGAAGGTTGAGCGCGAGTTCCGTGAGCAGGTCCTGGAGAACGTATAAGGGGCTGTTGTTATTGGGAACGCACTGGGCAGGGTTTTCATCAGCAATACCTCACTGGGGCTTTGGGCTTGCTTTCGTTGCATTTGGCGTGGTATCATGGTACAGTAGTCAAGGTAACGAATTTTCCGTCCACGACGGCGGAGCACGGAATCAAAAAGGATGACCAAAAGACCGTGACACGACCAGCAACAGCATTTGGCAGCGAGGGCACCAAAACCCTTGGACGGGCCGGTCTACAGTACCTAATGGAGGGCGCCTGGTGATGTGTGGGTTGTGAGCGGTCGGCGGCGGGCAGTCGGGGGACATGGCTAAGGATGCGCGTCCAGCTAGAGTTTCACGAATGTCACGTCAACCAAATCACCACACGGCTCAACCTTCATACGGCCACTGTTCTGCGGTGTCTGAGTGTGAGGTTGGAATGCTGGCTCAGGTAGACTCCATTACCGTGTGAGCCCAATACCCATCCAAGCTGCGCATGGGGAGGAGCCCGACTTCTCTTGCAAAGTTTCAATGTTTCCTAAACGGCCCGTGGCTGCCTCCTGCGTTTGAGGGCAGCCTCCTCCGGCTTTGCTATATCTCCTTGAGCAAGCGCGACGATGAATTCATTCAAGTTCCAAGTCTTCCCCCTTCAAACGTCCTTCAAAGTCCAACCCATGGAGACACTCACAACAAACACCACACCCTACATTGAGCCATTTACTCTGAACCCAGTGGTTGCAAAATAAGAACTCGATCCGGAATTCCATTTTCTTTCTCATTTCTCTGCCCATCCATTCCAGTTCGGCAGCCCCGTTCGCGTCTTACACCAGATTTGAACTCCTCACACAGTACAACACTCATCATACGAATACCCCAGCCCGGCACTTTCCCCCCTCATTAGATAACAAATGGAGGAAGACAGCCAATCCGAAAAAGACAAGCATGCCTCGCCCTCTTTCGGCAGCTCGCCCGGTTCCCGCCCAGGCTCGGGAATTGCCTGCTCGTCCAACGACCCGTCCACGCAGGACTGGCCTCTGCCGCTGCCGCCCTGTCCTTGTCAGACTGCTGCGTCGTCTCTGGCGGACACTACTAGCACGCAAGAACAGGGACGGGAAGAGGGTCGGGGACAGGAGCAGGGTCGGGAGGAGGAGCAGGGACAGGGACGGGGACAGGATAAGGAGAAGGAGAGGGAGGGAAAGGAACAGGAGGAGGAGCAGGGGCAGGAGAGGGAGAGGAAGAGGAAGAGGAAGAGGGAGAGGGAGAAGAAGAGGAAGAGGGAGAAGGACCAGGAGCAGGAGGAGGAAGAGGAACAGAAACAGGCCCCGCCGCCGCTACCTCCGCGCCCTGCTGCCCCGACTTCTACTGCCCCTTGTGCTGGGCAGTTTGAGGATGTGGACGTGAGGAATGACGGAGATACGCCGATGCTGACGACGGAGGACGGGGTGAAGAAGGCGGATGTGGCTCGGAAGGAGTTTGTGTATCCGGGTGATTTTGGGGGGACGTTTAGGGTTGTGATGGTGGGGCCGTCGGGGGTTGGGAAGTCGGCTTGTGAGTTCTTTTTTCTTTCCTGATTTTGTTCTCGTTGGCTTGGTTTAGAGGTTTACGGCTCGCTATTGTCAGGTGGGAACGGTCGTGTTGGTGAGGGAGGTTCTTGGTCTGTTTGATGCTGACTGTTTGTGGTGTCTAGTACTTTTCAGGTACTGTGACCATGCCTTCAGCGATACGAAAACTGCGACAATCGGGCTTGATTACAAGGTGAGGTCGTCAACCGGACACTTAATAGCTATCGCTGACTGGTATGGCAGTACAAAGACTTGTTGATTGGGGACACGCCGTACCGGCTGAATATCTTTGATACGGTTAGCTGACTCCCCTAATCCCATCACCATTTACTGACCCCTTTTTGCTGTGTACCTTCAGGCCGGCCAAGAGAGATTCGGCGCCGTCTCGAAAAGCTACTACCGTGGCGCCCACGGCGTCATCCTCGTCTACGACATCTCTAACAGAGACAGCTTCCTGCGATTGGGCAAGTGGTTTGAGGAAGCGTTGGAGAGGGCTCCCCTGGGTACTGTGCTCTGTGTGGTTCGTCAAACCCATTCCCTCATATTATCTCATCAAGCCCACAACTCACAGTTTCACTAGGTCGGAACCAAGCTCGACAAGGCCGAGGAGGAAGGCGGCCGGCAAGTCACCACAGCCGAGGGCCGCACGCTGGCCGAGGGGTACGGCGCGGCCGTCTTCTGCGAGGTCAGCTCCAAGTCAGGGAAGAATGCTAGGACGCCGTTCCTGGCGCTTGTCAGCGAGATGATGCAGACCCCGGGGCTGCTGGGGCCCGCCAACACGAGGCCGTACCCCAAGACGACTGTTGTGTTGGATACGAGGGATCCGGCGTGGATGAAGTATATGATGTGTGTGTGCTGAGGAGTCGGGGGTCGCGGCATGCGGTGTGCCGTGGGCTCGTGGTTTTGACACCATCTGGTGGTTTTGAGCACGGCGTCATGTTTTGTTAAGCGGGTATAGGTCTATGATTGATTATGTCTAGGGTATGGATACAGGGTATAGCTACACAGCGACATCACACTCCAGTTCCGCCTTGCTACTACTCCTTGGGCTCCAAGAACTGAATCACAGCTATCAATCACCGTCAGCAAAGACCTCGAACCTCACAACGCATACATGTTCAGGACTTACCCTCCCTAAAAGCCTCGGGCTTCTCCGAAATAACCCAATGGCCCGCATCAACATCGACCAGCTCAAACCTCGGAAAGAACTGGCCAATCAGCGGGATCACCTCGTCGGGCACGTACTTGCTCTGGGTGCCGCGGATGAAGAGCGCGGGCTTGGCGAAGCGCACCTCGCCGGGGCTCTTGAAGGGGAAGTCGCCCAGGTGGTCGAGCGCGCGGGCCAGGATGGGCAGCGGCACGCGGAACGTCTGCGTTTTGGTGTCGGCGGACGCGCGGTGCAGGTTGCCCAGCAGGAACTGCCGGACCGCGAGGGACTTCTCGTACGGCTCGAGGATCTTGTCGGCCTCGGCCTGGCGCGTGATCCCGGCCTCGTCGATCTTCTTCATGCCTTGGATGTAGCGCGCAAAGTCGGAACCCAGGCGGGCGTCGACGGGCGCGTTGTCGACGGCGACTAGGTTGGCGACGAGGTCTGGCTCGTGCAGGGCGAGCGCCATTGCTGTTTTGGCGCCCCTGGGATTTTGAGGGTGAGTACCTTGGGTCTGTCTGCTCGGTGTGAAGGTTGGGGACGGCTTACATTGAGTGGCCGATCAGCGTCGGCTCCTTTAGCCCGTGCTGCCGGATGAAGTCGGCCACGTCGGCGGCCATGGCGGGGTAGTCATGGCGGTGATCATGGGGCGACTCGCCGTGGTTGCGGAGGTCCTGTCGTGGGAGTCAGTCAGTCTGAGGCCTGAGATTGAGGGGACGGAGGCCACTTACCACGGCGTAGACATGCCTCCCGAGATCGCGTGCTAGGACTCTGTACCACATCGAGTCAGACCATGCCCACCCAGTCACAGAAAAATAGAAGACACTCACTTACTCACGGTCCGGTTGTTCTTCTTGGACCCAAACAAGCCGTGCATGAAAATGATGGGCGACGTCTGCTTGTCGGCGACGGGCTTTGCCGGCTCATGCAGGTCGTATGCGAGGGGAACTGTAGAGAACGGGGAGGAGGCCTGCGCGCCGGCGGCGAGCAATCGCGTGGGCGCCGGAGCCGAAGCCGAGACCGGGATCCGGACCCGGCGGGGGGATCCGAAGCATGCGCGCGAGAAGGCGGATGCGGACGGTGCAAGGCCAATCATTGTCACCTACTAGGGATGTTTTGTGTGTGAATGAATGTATCCCAAACGCCCAACGCCGCTGTCAGGTTCTAAGGGGGAAAGGAGAAAAAAGGCTGTATCCAAATATGACTCGAATGAGAAATGCAATCGCCGAAAGAACCGGAGCCGTTGAAAGCCGGGTCTGTCGCCGGCGTAAAATTTCAGGGCGCACGGGCCACATACTTGCTACGTCATTTGTTTACTGTGTAAGTCAGGGGAGGACACCAAAAAAGGGGCACCGTCAATGATCACTAGCTACGAAGTAAGGTGGAACATATTCATTCACAGAGCACTATACTCTCTCCAAGCTAATACCCAACCCTGACACTCTCGGGCGGCCCCATCAGACTCGTCTTCAGCCCGCCCACATCAATCACAACCTTGGTCAACACCATGGTCGGCTCCAGCAGCCACACTTTCAGCGTATGCCAGCCCGCGCCGCGCTTCCCCAGGCTCGACGTCCTGACGTACGCATTCTGCGTCACGCCCTCGGACCAGCCGGGCGGGTCGGAGCTCTGGTCCGTCAGGGGCACCGGCTGCACCGTCGTGACGTTGCCGCCGTCGACGCTGAAGCTGTACCGGTTCGGGCTGTTGGGGTTGGCGTTGTCCGACGACGACAGGTACACCGTGATGGACGCCGACGAGGCATTGGAGAAGGTGAAGAAGGGGTAGACGAGCACGGGCCCCTGGCCGGGCGACTGCGAGGCCGTCTTGGGCGGCAGTTTGACGCCCGACAGCGTGCGGCCGTACTCGGGGACGACGACGTAGTCAGAAGAGGACTCCGGCGAGGGCGCAAAGTGCTCTGCCTCGATGGAGACGACGCCGCTGGACTCGACGTGGCCTTTGAAGCCGGTCGAGACCTTGTAGTTCTCGATGGGCACCAGGACAGTGGCCTTTGCGCTGGGCGAGTTGACGTTGGTGACGGTGAGCGCGGCCACGCTGCGGCCTGACGGCGCAGAGTCCCAGTCGACGGTCAGGACGGCGCGGCTGTCCGAAGTGCCGCTTGGCGCGGAGAGAGTCTGGTTCGCGTTGGACACCGTTACAAAGGAGGCGTTGGAGGTGATGCTGTAGCTGAAGGTGCCATTGTCCCGGGTGTAGACCTCGACCCAGCGTTGAGCCGCAGACGGCATGTAGGGGTTCATCGCAGCCAAGGTCAGTTGTGCGGTGCCGGGAAACGAGGTGTTGCTGCCCTGCGCCGAGACGCCCATGACGGCGTTGGCGGCACCCGTGGTAACCCAGCTCAGCGCCGGCAGCGAATTGGCACTTGGTTCCTGCCAGTTGGTATACCCGATATGGGTCTGAGCCATGATGCCGTCCCACTTCCCACCCTGCAGACCGTGATACCTCTTGGTGATGTCGGCATCGGCTTGGAAGGCCGCCTGCACATCCCTTCCCAACTTGTTGGCACTGGTGCGATGCTCGCCGGCATATTTGCTGCCGAGGGCCGTCTTGGTGTAGATCTCATACACGCCCCTCCCGGCCATCACAGGGTGCAGGACGACCTCAAAGAACGGGGTCCGCAGCTCGGCGGTTAGTCCGTCATAGGTGGCCTGGGCTTTGGCGAGCAGGTCCGTCCACTCGTTGAAATTGCACTCGGCTTCGTCGTAGTTGAGGGTGCTGAACGCAAATGGCGTCTTGCTGAGATCTTCGTACTTCATGCGTGCTGTCAACTTGCCGTAGGTCGTCATGATGGAAGCCGCCGCCTCGGCCGCTGATTCACCAAACTGCTGAGCGCTCCATGTTTTGAGCCATGCTCTGGTGCTCGCGCCGTCGGTGAACCTAGCTCGATTCCAAGCGAGTGCCAGAAAGTGAGCTGTCGGCAGTTCCTATTGCAGCATTGTTAGCATCGTGAGTCCTCACGAACCGCGCGGCAGACGTACCAATCCCTTGAGATCGCCCACGTTCGCAATCCAGATGTTGTGTACACCACTGTCGTAGGCGAGCGTCATTTGTTCCCACGTCTTTTGCAGCTGAATCGTGTTGATCCACTTGTAGTTGCGAGGGCTGCCGACATAGTCAAAGTGGTAGTACATGCCTGCGCCCCCTTTCCTGTTGACTTCGGTGCCGATTGGGATTCTGCGGATGTTGCCGCGGTTGTCATCGCTCCACAAGAGCGTCACATCTTCGCCGACATTCATCCCCTTTTGCCAGTAGCCAGGAACTTCCTACGCCCAAGTGTCAGACAGCCGAGGAGCAGTGACGGAAAATAAGGGTCTCCCTCTCAACATACCTTGTACATGACCCAAGCCTGGGGTATATCGGAAAGGGACTTGCCGAGGACGCGTTTCAGCGCTGACTGCTGCCACTGGATCACGTCCTGGAGTGCGCTCGAGGTCAAGGTTGGCGACGCAGCGTCCCCGGACCCTCTCATGCCCAGCGTGTAAATGGTGCTCCAGTTTTTCGACCTCTCTACTCCAGCCTCCATGAATTTCTGGACATTGGCCTTGTTGCTGCCCCAATCCCACGAGCCACTGAGAAATCTTCCCTGCTCCTTGTCTGCTCTGGCCATGGGCTCGTGGTGGCTGGTGCCCATGAAGATGCCGTACTCGGATGCTGTCGGCCCATTCTTCGCATCGTCCAAGTAGAACATGCTGGACCACATGGCGGGCCAGACATAGTTGGCCTTGAGCCGAAGCACCAGGTCAAAGATGTGCTTGTAGAAGTCGGTGACGAACGGGCTGCCGTACTGGCTCTGTGTGAATTTCTTGCCGCCCCAGCCCGTAAGTCCCGGGGCTTCGTCGTTGAGGAAGATGCCCCTGAACTTGACCGACGGAGGGCCTTCGGTGCGAACGGCGCTGCTGGCCCAGATGTATTGCCGCTTGGTGGGAGGGACGTCAGCCCCTACCAACACTGTCAGCTATTTCTTGCCAAATCGGGGCATCGGGAGAGGTCTCGGGAGCAAACTCGGGAGCAGCCTCGGGAGCAGGACCGCTGTCTCGGGAGCCACTGGGAGCCGCCGGGAGTCACCCGGGAGTCACCCGGGAGTCACCCGAGAGCCACCCGGGGCCGTAACGGGGAAGAATGAGCTCGGGTTGTTGCTCACAGTAGTGCCACGGTGACACCCCGATCTGCTCGGCAACGTCGTAGGCCCCGAACACAGTGCCGCGCAAGTCGGAACCGGCAATGACGAAAACAGCGTCTTTGTTGCCCCACGGCTTGCTGACGACCTGGTACGTGAAGGTCTCCCATTTGTTGGCTACAGCGGCTGTGTCGAGGCGTTTCGAGTTGACGAGGTGGTCGATGAGGCTCGACTGTCCGATGGTGCCGAGGACGATGATGGGCTTTGTGTCGCTGCTCTTCGACACGGTGGCGCCCCAGTCGGCCTCGACGACGGTGCCGTTGACCCCCAAGACCCTGCCAAAGTCGGCCGCCAGGTCGTGGGCAACCCGCTTCACGCCCGGAAGGTCATTGGGCGCAACACGGATTTCGGGCGCGAGATTCGAACCGCCGAGCTGAAGCCCAGTGCCGCTGGCCGAGAAGGAGAAGACGGAGGGCTGCTGTGCGAGGACGGCCGCGGGAGCGCAAAGGAGGAGCGCGCTGGCAGCCGCAGCCAACTTGACAAGACAAGAATACGGAGCCATGTTGGCCTGCCGCAGAGAAGCTGAGATGTCGTTGTCGCTACCAGGAGCTCATACCAGAACCACGGCCGCTTCTTATCCGCCACGACTGGACTGGAAAGGCCCAGTCGAGTCGAAGTCCCACGCGCCCATCGTGATCTTGGGCATGGACAGACCCCGCGGCAAGAACATGTTTCGAAGAGGCTAAATCGGGGTAAACCAAGGACGCTGCAAGGTAACAACTAGGGCTTCTTGGCCTTCATTCTGGAAGCAGACCGATGGAGCAACGTCGAGCTGTTCCCCCTGAATACCCGGGGATCTCCTGGCGTATATGACGCTTGGCTTGGGGCCATTGGTGGAAATGACAAGGCCGACGCAGATGAAGTCAGGCCCTGAAGGACTAGTCGTCTCTCCCCGGACCACTGGACCCCTCCCGGAGCTCACCCCGGATTTGACGAGGGGAAATGCCGGCACCGCAACGGCACTTGCCGGCACTGGGACCATGCTCGAGAGGAGGCGAGGTCAGGCGAGGTCCCAGAAAACCAAACAAGGCAAGGTACGAAGTACGGACCCCGGGTGGCAGGCAGGATCGGCCTTCCGGTTAAGAACGAGAGCCGTGGAAGTGCAGACGGGAAGGGAGAGGAAAGACGTCCACCAATTGCAGTTGTTGGAGAGAACGCAGAGAAGCAGTCAACTTGAACCTTCCAGGCATGGAAGCTGGGCACGCACACGCCACGAGCCACCCCTGCCCGCCCCACAAGCTCTCCGCCATTACCCCACAAAACGCATCGAAACTTTGCGCCCCGCACTTGACCTCCTGCCACCGCACACAGTTGACACTTTTGTTGGAGCAGCGTCGGACTGGGCCTAGCCAAGTCTCAACCCGCCATCCCTGGCAGCAACCCGAAAGCAGTGAAGCACAGACGCCGTTCTCCCCCCCCACGGAGAACCCCGACTTGCCTGAATGCGCAAAAGCAACGCCAAACGGTCATCAGTCCCCCCTTCGTTCCCACCGCCGTCATGGGAGACTCCGCCGTCGTGGCTCTCAATTCCCTCCTCCGAGGCGCGTCCATCGACGACCATGCCGAGGCACTCGACCTCGCAGGTGCCGCCGTGCGCGCTGCAAAGGGTCGTGCTGCCCACCTGGCCGCAGCCCAGCACACGCGCGTGGTGGCGCTCCTGAACCTCGACCGCTTCGACGACGCCCTGCGCGCCATCGCCGAGGGCGGCGACGCCCTGGCCCGAACGTGCGCCTTCGAGAAGGCCTATGCGCTCTACAAGACGGGGGACCTGGAGGCCGCCGAGGCAGTGCTGCGGAATGCCGCCGTCGCCACGGGGAGGGCTCAGCGCGGCCTGAAGCACATTGCTGCCCAGGTCGCCTACCGCGCCGAGAAGTTTGAGCAGGCCGCCGCCGCATACCGGGACCTTGGCGTGGATGAGGGTGGGGCCAAGTATGGCGAGGAGAACGATCTGCGGATCAATCTGTCGGCCACCAATGCGCAGCTCGAGTGGCAGGGCAAGGGCTGGGCCGTGCCGGGGCAGGAGAAACAACCTGGCCGGGAGGACCTCGAAGCCTTTGAGACAGCGTACAATGCGGCCTGCGGTTGCATCTCCCGGGGAGACTTTGCCAAGGCTTCTGTCTTCCTCAAGCGCTCGAGAGATTTGTGCGAGGCGACAGACGAGTTGGACGAGGAGGAGAAGAAGGCGGAGCTGGTGCCCATCATTGTGCAGCAGGCCTACGTCTTCACGAAGCTCGGGAAATTGGACGAGGCCGCAGGTCTCCAAAGGTCCCTTAACCTCGACGATGCCCCGGATTCCTCAGCCAAGGTAGTTGCCCGCACCAACTCCCTCGTCCTCCAGGCTGAGAGCAACCCCTACCTGGCACAGCGCCTGGCCGAGTCCCTGCCAGAAGGCAAGGGGAACGACAGGTTATTCGAGTACCAGGGCTCTGTTCTTCGCCGCAACAGATACGTCCTCAACCTCCAGGTCCAGAAATTCCCCGGTGTTGAGAAGTCCACTTCCAGGATACTTGCCAAAGAACCCGTCCCGGCTATCTCCAGCTCCAAGTGCAACCTCGGGATCCTCGGCGCTGCTGCTGCTTGCCAGCTCCAGACCGGCCAAGAAGCTCTGCGTCACATCCTTCCCCTGCTTGAGACCCGCCCCGACGACGTCGGCCTGCTACTCACCGTTATCCAGCTCTACATTCAGCTCCAAAACCCCGGCCCTGCCATCAGTCTCCTCGAAGCCTTCTTCAAGCGCCTAGAGACTGCCACAACGCCCGACCACGCCGATGTGCGCTTTGCCCCAGGCCTGGTTGCCCTAGCCGTGTCTCTGTACCGCACCCAGGGCCGGCACTCGGCAATCCGCAACGAGCTCGCCAAGGCCGCGGCGCACTGGCAAAAGAAGACAGGCCCCGCCGCCTCCGGCGCTGGCACGTCCCTTCTGCGCGAGGCAGGCATCGAGCTCCTCCGCTCATCCCACCCCGCCGACCTCGCCGCGGCAGGCGAAGCCTTCTCCTACCTCGTCGCCGCCCAACCCGGCGACCGCGCCGCAAAGGCCGGCCTCGTCGCCAGCTTCGCAACAACCGACTTCTCCAAAGCCCAACCCTACCTCGACGCCCTCCCCGCCGTCGAAGACCTGACCCGCGGCGTGGACGTCGCCGCCCTCCTCGAAGCAGGCGTCGCCGTGGCCCCCTCGGCAGCCCACGCCCAGGCAGCACGGGGCAAGAAGCGTCCCCACGAGGACGAAGAAGCCGGCAAGGAAAAGCAGCAGCAGCAGCAGCAGCAGCAGCAGCCGGCCGCCAAGAAGCGCAGGAAGAGGAAGCTGCCCAAGTCGTACGACCCCAGCAAGCAGCCGGACCCGGAGCGGTGGCTGCCGCTGCGCGACCGCAGCAGCTACCGGCCCAAGGGCAAGAAGGGCAAGAAGCGGGCCGCCGACGCGACCCAGGGCGGCGTCGTGCGCGAGGAGGAGACGCTCGAGCTGGCTGGCGGCGCGGGCTCCGTCAAGGTGGAGAAGGCTCCCGCGGCTGGTGGAGGGGCCGGGAAGAAGAAGAAGAAGGGGAAGAAATGAGCTACTTGTTCGGTCGAGAAATGCATGGTCAGCTGTCACATAAACCCCGACTTGGCCGTCCATCATCACATGATAGACAGGAAGACGCGCCCCATAAAATGCATGACACGCCTTTTCGAATTTCATAAAAGACTGCTCAATAATCCTCTACCGTAATCCCTATCTACCAGAGACCAGAACCATTTACCGCCCACCGCCCCTTGCGTACGCCGCGCCCCCCTTTCTCCTCGCCAAACAAAACCGAGCCAGCCAGCCAACCGACACAATAAAAAAGGACTTGCCAGCGAGTAATGTAATGGGAAGTGAAAACAAAACACCAACGCTCGTCACACACACACACCGCCCGAGAAGAAAGTCGTCCCCGTGAGGCGAAACCCACCCAAAGAAGTTCAGCCAGACAGACCTTTTTGCCCCAACCCCTATCTTCCCAACCCCGACTCGATGACATCTCAACAACGAATACCCCCTTTGACAACGGCTCAGGGAAGGAAGCCTTTTGCCTTCCGAACCGTTTCCAACAACCGAACCGGGCCAAACCAACCCCCTCCAACGAGACGTCTGACCGACGGAATAGCCCATCCATCAATCAACTCCCCTTTATCCTGCCCACCGATTAAAAAGAGAGCACGAGGGAAGAAAAGAAAAAGAAAACGAAATGAGGGAGAGTAATTAAAAAGGAGTGATAAGTCGTGTCGTGGGCCACCCACTTTCCCAGACCCATACCCATTTGCCCGTTACCTGCTAACCTAACCCGGGCAGAAAAAAAAGAATAAAACAAAAAAAAAGGAGAGTGTATGTGTGTGTGTTTTCTGCAAAGGGAACGACAGAGAGACTGGGGATGAGACAAAGAGGGTGTGTGCGATAGAGAAAATCTATAGCGACAAGAGGAAGAAAACGCATCAGGTTTTGTGCATTGAGTCCCTCTGTTTTCCTCGTCGACACCGGGGTTTTCCTCCCGCTCTGTTCCTGCCTTGCCTTGCCCTGACGTTCCGCGAGCGTGTCCGCGTTACAGTACATTAATACGATGCTATTGTCGAAAAAAAGGAGAGACTTGTGGTATTGTCGGGAATCGAATGAGAAAAGGAATGGAATTGAGAGAGTGAGTTGGTATTCGGCGGGTGGACCGTTGTCGACATGAAAGGTTCAGGCACCGACAGCCTGCAACGGCGGACTCGGGAGCCGGTCGCTGCCTTCTGTCATGTCCCTGTGCTCCGCCTCCTTGCCCTTGGACGTCTCGGTGACGGGTGACGAAGATTCAGGCGTGAAGAACACCGTGTTGCGGCCCTCGCGGCTGGGCGGCGGGCTGAGGTCGACGTACTCGGCCCCATCGACATCGCCATTGCTGTACTGCCGTTCTACTTCTTGTTCCTCCTCGCCGTCAATGGGCGGCAGAGGCGTGCGTCGTCCATCGGAGAAGCTGATGGCCGCATCGCTGTCCTCGTCCGACGGCAAGGCGAGATTGTTGCCCATGCCTCTGTGGCCCGCGTGGGCGGACGAGTATTTCCTGTGCAGTTCCCTGAAACTCCGCGCCGTGGCGGTGCTCGCGCTGGCGGCTGACCCGCGGTGCTCGCGATCCTGGGTCGACCGCTCGGACAAGATCGACTGGAAGTCGGTGCTTTCTGCCGGCCCGGTGCGGCTGCTCGATGAATCGTCGCGGTGCAGCCGCTGGCGAATACGTTCCTCGGACGCGAGGCTCTGCATTTGCAGCTCGTTTCCAAACGTGATCACCGACGCCTTCTTGCCGTGCACCACAAAGGACCCGGTGCCTCGCGGCAGGACATCAGGGGCGTCGCGGTTCGCATCATCGGACAACGTGGCATTCGACGTCGAGTCCTTGGCCCGGCGGTGCCGGTGGTGCGAGATGTGGCCGGCGCTTTCCCTAAGCGTGCGCTGCAGACTGCGGCGGATCTTGCTCCTTTCGATCCGGTCCGCCGGCGTGCCGCTGGAGGCGCGCTCGCGCCGCTCAGGGGTCTCTTCGCCGTCCGCGCCACCGTTGGTGCTCCGGTGGTCTGATGTCCGGGAGATCTCAGGCTCGAGCAGCCCGGCTTTTTCCAACAGGTCTCGCTCGTCAGCGTCCACGTCATCCGGCTGCTCGAATTCGCACTTTTCTGGAGAGGCGGATGGGCCAGCCTCGTCCCTCGGCGGCGTTCCGGGAACGGACTCCTCCGATTTAACCGTAGTTGAGACCGATGCTTTTCTAGGGCCGTCCTGGTCGGATACCGCAACCGGCAGAGCCCACGAATCTTCACGGCTAACGGTCGCACTAGTGGGCGGCGTTTGGAAGACTTCTGCCACTGGCGAAGAGTCATCCTCAGACCTGGCAGTGATGGTGGATGATCTTGTCAGGGACAGCTGTGCGGGGGAGTGTAAGCTCTTTTGGGAAGTCGACACCTGGCTGATCTTTGACTCCTCTCTTGTCAGAGACTTGGCCGGGGTGTCAGGCTTCGTGTCCGGAGGAAGGCCGAGAAGTTGGCGTTCTTCCTCCATGTCCAGTTGCAGAACATCGCGGTGACACTTGAGCTTCCAGATCTCCATCCGCGTCCACTTGAGTTGAGCCGCCATGCGCGCCGCCGACAGCAACATCTGCTCCCGTGTTTTGGGTGATATCGGCGCGAGTATTTGGAGGTGCCTCGAGTTCCGAAGCTGGGATTCGAGGGTTGCCTCGACTTCCTTCAGCTTCTCGTCGGCATCGATGATTTTCTGGCGCATGAACTCTCGCCGAGCCGACAGAATATCCTGGGCCATCTGGTGGTCAATCCGACTACGGGTGACTGTCACCTCGCCCGAGGGCGTCTGGATCACCTGGACATTGCCACTACCCGACCCCCTGATTGCCCGCCGGCCCTGCCCGTCGTAGTTGCCTCCTATGACGCCTCGCATACGGACTCCCGATGTCCTGAAGGCGGCAGCGTAGTTGAGCTTGGCGAGCCAGTCGTTCATCTCCTCCTCATCTTCAGCCAAGAGGACCTCCTCAAACCCACCATGCCTGACGTAGACAAAGGCGTGCTTGTGTTTGTTGTAACTGGAATCCAACAATGCCACCGCGCCGTCTGTTGACATTAAACCATCGGGCTTGAACTGCTCCAGGGGTGGCTTGAAGATGCACGGGTCGCCGTCATGACCCTTCTTAAGGTGATCTCTCTGCTGGTGCATCAACTGCTTGATCCAAGTGGTGTTGCGGAAGAAGTAGAGCTGAGCACCGGTAAGAATGGCACCCCACTCTTGCCATGGTGATCTCGTCTTCTTCTTTTTGGCATCCTTCCGCCACAACAAGCCGACCTTGGTGATTTTGATGTCCACAATGCCAGGGTGAGCTTCCTCTGGGTTCGTGGCCGTCTTTTCCGTCATGAAGGCGTCAGGGCGGGATCTTGCCGAGACTATCTGCAACACACCGGTCTTGAAAAAGGTCCTCTGAAGCTCCTTCATGTTGAGTGACTTGGCGGTTCCGAGGTAGCCGTACGGATCATCCAGCTGCATCACTTCCTTCAAATTGGGCCTGAGCAGGTCCAACTTTTGATCGATGATGAGTGTATAGGGGTCAACCGGCTCCTTGGCGACTCTCTTGGCGGGGTCTGGGACGGCGTGGGGGAAAATCGACTTTTTGCGGGACTTCTGCGCAAGTATCCGATCGCCGTTGATATCCAAATCATCCTCAACGTGGATGAATGGGGTGTAGGTGATGTTGTCGTAGAAGACTTCGAGGATGTCGTTGAATATCCCCTCCCCGTGCGTGTTCTTCAGGTAATCTGCCTTCTGCATCTTGTGCTTGTTGTTCTTGTTGAACACATCGGTGTGGAGGATGAGGAGGGAGAAGGCGATGAAGTAGGCCTGGTCTGGCGAGGAGTAAATCCCAGGGTTGCATTCGTGATACCGGTTTGCAAACGCCTGCACGAAGCGGTCGATCTGCTGCGTCTCCTTGGGAAGCTCTGCTTCCATCAAGAGTTTTCTTAGCGCCATGTCCATGGGATCGCCAAAGAATAGGAACCCCCGCATATAACTCCGTAGCACGGATTGCGAAAATGGGTCGGTGTTCTTGGAGAGGGCTGCTGCTACCACGCTCCGGCTGACAACGCCCAGCAGGCGCTCAAGGTACTTCGCCGGAGTGTCATCATCCTGGCGTTCCGGGAGACTGACGGACCCACGAGGTAGCTGGAGAGAGTTGTTTTTCGAGGCGCTGGAGCCGGGTGTCATCGGGGTTACTGTCCCGTGCCGAGAAGGCACCATGTCCGGGTTCTGTCGTAGGCGGCCGAGACCGAGGAGATCGCTAAAGCTCTTTCGACCAGTCGATATCGAGGTTCTCGTAGTCGGCGGCGCAAGGTGGTCATCCACCGATTCCCGCGGGGAATTCATCCCCAAGGAGCTCATAGTCGAGGACCTACCCCTTCTGTGTATATAGCTCCGGGTCGGTGAGGAGTGCCCCGACTGCCTGGAGCTCGGTCGGAACAGCGCTGTTGCCGGGGACGCGGCGGGCCTGGCTAACAGTGCGACGGCCTGGTTCTGAGGAGGCGGCGTTGTAACGCCGTTTCTCGACGGCGCCCTGGACGGGGTCGGCGTAAATTGGCTACCCCGCGAGGCATTGGAACCAGACCTTTCCGGAGAGCCGGGGATCGAGGTGGCGAAAGACGCATTGGCGACATTCGAGTCTTCTGCGAAGGACGGCCTGGGCTTTGGCTGGAGATGAGCGATAGGAAACAATGACTCGGGTTGCTTAGGCTTCCTGCGCGGAAGTCTAAAGAATGTGGTTGTCGTGTGGACCGTGTGGGTAGTCGTCGTGGTGCTCCCGTAGACCCTGTCGCCCGAGCTGGCATCCGACCGCGAGGAATCGGACAGTCTGTTTGGAGGTAGCGCCAATGCCGAGCGGTGGTCATCGCCGTATGGCGGCGGCCCATGGGCGTGCGAGGACGACGGGCGATTGGGTTGGTCAAACGATACACTATGTTCGGGGACTCGGGGAACCCGCTCGTGGTCAGGGTGCCTGCCGTTCGCTTCATTGGCCTCGTTTGTTCTGGAGAGCTCGCCCGACCGGCGCAGCCGTCCAAAGTTGATCCGAGACGTCTTCTTTCGGGGGCCAACAGGGTTGAAGGTTGGGGCGGTGGTGATGATTTCCGGAGCTATAACTCAGAAGTGTTAGCTGGACCTCGAAATCCAACCTGTGCGCTCGGGGTGCACAGCAACGACCAATGCGAGGGAGAGACACATACGGCGCGGTACCGGTGGAGGCTTCTCTGCAGCCGCATGGAGTTTCGCCTTCGCCGCCAGCTGAGAGTCGGACGCATTACGAAACCGCAGCATCGAGAAGCGTCGGTGCTTGTGGGAGTAATCGGAGCCGTTCATAGACGCCGGACCGTCGGAGGGTTCGACTATCGACGGGACGCCATGGGTAGATGCCACAGAGATGCTATCCCGGGGGAGGTCGGCTGAGGAAGGGGGGATGTTCGGCGACGTCAGGTCCTCTGCTACCGATGTCAGGGCCGGCAGCTCGGCGGTGGACCCGGCGTTGAAGGGTGGCTGCTTTGGGGCGGGCGCAGCGAGAGTGTCGACCAGGGAATGGCGCCGCATGTCGCTCTCGCTGGCCATATTGCCGCGGCGTCGCAGGAACGGCATGGTTATAGTTGGGCGCGACCGTCGTAATCCATCGGGACACAGAAAGGGCGGGACAGTCTCGGCCAGTGCTCGACTCGGAACTAAAGCGAAATCGGGGTCTTCGTCAATCGGACGGTCGTCGTAGGAAGCCGCGTGCTGGGGGGAATAAACGAGTGAATTGATGGCGAGCAGATGTGCACGCACAGTTGGCTGCGGATCGGATGGAACGGCAGGTGGTCGGGTCCGTCGTTTCGTGCATTCGGGATTGCAGAATGACGGCGGTTTGGAGAGGACGAGTCTTCGCAACAAGGGGTGTTCCAACTGCCTGAGCAGCCGCTGCCAAATGCCAGACCCAGGAGGTGGGCTGCAGTGGGTCTGCGGGCCCAGGCTGGGTCAGCTCCTTCCAAGCTGAGCGCTGGGGGGGCCCCTACCTGTGTCCGCTAGTCCGCTTCGGGCTCCCATCAGCCACCCGGATCCACCCGGCTGCAGCCGCTTGCAAGTTGTCGACGTTTCTGGCACTGCCCGTGATCCGGCAGCTAGGTTGGGCTCTTCTCAGGGGCGTTCTGCAAGGCAAGGTCAAGTTTTCCCCCTTCTGGCCCAAGATTCAAGCACTGATAGGGACGTAGTGTCGGAATCCGACACTCGGGGATAATAACTTTATCATGATATTCGAACCTTAAAATTGCCAGTTCTGCGATCTACAACATGACGCACGGTCGACTCTGCAACCCCACGGCATGATGAAGCCGTTGAAGGAAAAGGGACACCCAAGCTCACCCCAACTGCTCAGGTATATCATTCATGCATGTACATTCCGTACTGATCTCACACTTTGACCAGACGGTAGCCGCATGCACCCTCCTCTCGGTCATCCGGCGCAGTGTGAGCCGTTCTAAAAGCCATCCTCAAGTCCAGTCCCATCCAACACCTTGCGCCGCTTGAATATCCAAAATCGCACGTCTCGACTTAAACTCGCAAACCCCTGACCCCATATAGATAGACAGTGGTAATACCACCCTTCCTTTCAGCCTTGCCCCTCACCGTCTTCGCCTCTTCAGGTCCTTCCAACGCTCCGGAGACTGCTGCGGCACAGACTTCTCGATGCCGTTGTTTCCGAGAAGATAGTCGCCGAGGTATTTCACAGCGTTTAGCATCTCCTCGCCGGTGGGAACGATGTTGTCGTTTGGAACCAAAAATCCATAGCTGCCGGTATCTCGCAGCTTGATTTGGTAGCTGTACCGTGCGTGAAGTTCATCTAGGACAGCATGTTAGCTCAGGCTCCTCAAGGGTGAGTAACACACGGCGCTTACGATAGAACCAGTCGATGGCTGCACCGCCGCCCACCTCGACACGGGGAAGCGAGTTGCTCGCGCTGTATGTCCGCGCAACGGCGCCCTCACACGCCGAGGTGACGCTGTACGGCTCTCCGCTCGAGAGTCGAATGGCCTTGGCGAGCCCCACAGCGAGCTCTTCGAGGTTCTCGCGGTTGGGTGGGTCGATGGAGCAGGTATACGCGTACGGGAAGAGGACCTGCTGCGAGTACGAGTGCAAATCGAGGAAGGCCACAAACTTGGCGCCGTTCTCCGTCTCGTTTCGGGCCCACTTGGCCAGCTCAGACGCCTCGACGGCCTGGAAGGGCTGGTCCCCGCCGTAGCTCTCCGAACACGGGTCGGTCTGGCGTTGGGATGCGTCCCACCCGTGGCCGAAAGCATGGTCGAGATCGAGCCCGCGGCAAAAGCGCAACTTGGTCTGCTGTCTGGACTTGCGCCAGAGACGATCTGTTTGCCAGGTGTATTCGTAACCGTCCGGGTTGAGCACGGGAATGAAAACTATGTCGAAGTGCTGGAGCAGCTTGGTGATCATCGGCTCGTGGTCGTATGATGTGATCACTGACCACAGCAGATAGCTCACGGAGCTTGTCGAGATCCATTCGCGGCCATGGAGGCCCCCGGTAATGAGGATAGTGTTCCTCGGTCCGTTGGCGTCACTATCAGTGCCGCGCGATCCGACTCGCAAAGCATAGACATCTCTGCCCTCGTATGACTTTCCGATGCTTGTCATGCTCGCGATTGATGGAAACAGGGCCTCGAGGAGGCGCATCCAGGCTGTGATGACCTAGGCAGGGTCAGCACCGATGGTATCGGGAGGCGACGGACAGCTCATCTCACAGCAAGAGTCTGGTAGTTCTGGA
Organism: Parachaetomium inaequale; assembly: GCA_033296685.1. Lineage (NCBI taxonomy): Eukaryota > Fungi > Ascomycota > Sordariomycetes > Sordariales > Chaetomiaceae > Parachaetomium > Parachaetomium inaequale. The sequence goes on from MU854334.1 coordinate 162,861, forward strand.
AGAAGATATTCCCCACCCCGTCCAACGACGTCCTCATTTTGGCAGCATCAGCCATGCTGGACTCGAGCCGGGACGTCTTGACGGACGCCGAGGGGTAGGTCGCCCACACTGCCGCAGCGACGTCCGGGATCAGTACCGACGGCTCCAACGATTTGGGCAGCAAAGTAAGCAGCGCCGGTACATCGTCCTTGTCCAGCCTGACATCGACGTATTCCGGGGTAAATGCCCACACGTCGAGGAACATCTGCTCGACCGCCTGCGCGAGTACGCCCTCCTCCTCGGAGTTGGTGACATTGAAGCGGACCACGACGTCATTCCGGTACCTCGATTGGAGCTGCGCATCATCCCCCGGGCCTTTTGTCCTGGTCGACGGCTTGCCGAAGACGACCTCCACGGCGCTATCGCGCAGCCATTTCAGGATCGGGAAGACATGGCTGGCGGGTTCGGAGCGAGCCTCTTGGTGTTCGTATCGAGACGGTTCAAGTTGTATCCCGGCGCCCCTGGTAGTCGGAATGGCGCAGACGAGGGCGAGAGCAACGGGTAACGCGGCGAAAGTCGGCGCTGGGAGTCGCATCTTTGCTATCTCGGACGTGCAACGTCGAAGTCCATTGGGAGTGCGCGTGTCCGATGGCAGAACGAGTCCGAATGCTTTATTTGAAGGGTTGCACTTGCTGCGGATTGCTTGCCACCGGCCGCAAGTTCTGGTCGGCTCGGCTGCCTCGCAGCCTGCAGGTCGGCAGTCTGCAGCTGTCGGCCGGCTGCCAGTACCCCACCCCCTGCACTCCATACCCCACCTTGATTGCGCGACCACTCAGCCCAGCCTGCTCCATTCAACGAGCACAATGACCAGAGCTTGCTGCGCGATTGGCCATCGACATCGCCCCGAACATGCAGGCACCAAAGGTTGGCGGTTACAAGGCCGTCTCTTGCCATTCCTCCAGGGCAGCTGGGATGGCCGGTGTAACCCCGCATCTCGAGTCTCGGGGGACGTCCGCACAAGTGTGTCGAGGACTCTCTGCACTCAGTCACCACTCCACGCTCTCTCGACCATCTTGACCGAAGGTGTCCTGTCTCATAAACAATGTCATTCGATGACGGCATCCGAGCGTTGCTCGACACGTACGCGAACTGCGTATCGCTTCTCAAGGCATTCGGACGTGGCCGAGCAGAGGAGGGTGCAGTCGACGTCCAACACCGACATTCCCGTCTCCGCAAACTTCTCAAGTCCGACCGCTCCTTGGTTGAACGGGCCTACTCATCCAGGTTATCGGAATCAGGAAGCCGTTTCAGGAAAGGCGACGGTACGAGCAGCTCGTCTCTTACTGTCACAGAGTGGCTAACGTCGCGCCAGCCCGTGCTGTCACGGCTCTGGATCGCGTCCTCAAGAGGCTCAAGAGCGCAATCACAAGCTTGCTTCGTCTCTCCAGCAAGAAAGATGGGCTAGACTTGGACTACCAGTCACTCATGTCCCTATCAAATGGATCAAGGACCGAAGCGATCAAGGCTATCGACAGCCTCTCCCGCCGACTGGGGAGCCCCTCGAGGTCCTCTGTGGTCTCTTCATCTTCTACCAAATCATCGTCCAAAGCTTCATCTCGGCATAAGCCCAAGTCTTCATCCAAACCAGGATCTTCCAGCCATAGACCAGCGAAGGAACCACGGCAAGGTCACCCGTCGAAAAAGAAATCACGCGCCGCAGCCAAAGACAGCAGGGGAACAAGCAAAGAGCTTCGGGGGGGTACCGAAAGGATCCGCAAAAACCCACAGCCAGTGTCACCACCGCCTACACAGAAATCGCCAGATACGAAACATCAAGCGACGGCCACCCGAACCACGAGCCCAAGGCGTTCGAAGAGCCCGAAGTCGGCAGTGCCCAACAGAATATCGATATTGTCGTTCTCCTCAGACAGCACCAAGTTGGGGGAGATCCCCCAAAGAAAGTGGCAGTCGGTTATGCATTATTCGGCAACTGATCCGGACGGCAACGAGTACAACGTGCGTCCCACGTTCCCGCTGAAACCGTATACGGTTGAGGTGAGGGAGAGGCGGTTTTTCGGCTTGTTCAGTCGGAAGCGGGAAGCATGAAGTCACAGCGTCGCTTGGTAGCCACAAGTGGTCGCGTATGGGATGGCCAGGGTGTCCGCGCCAACTGCTTTTCTCCACAACTTGGAGGTGGCCTTGGGATTTGAAGCTGAATGGACTCGTTCCAAACATTCATCGTTGGACAAGCAAGCAGGGGTGGCCAAGTGGGGAACTGTCGAACCATGGGCTGGTGGAGTCCAATCTGATGCGCCAAGGCGTTCCAGGCTTCTGCCACGCGGAGCGGTCCCAGAACCCTGGGAAAATAGCGCGGCGCCACACAATTTGCAGCCCGCCGAAAGCCGAACTCCTTGGCGTCTTTCTCCCATTCACCCCATCAGCACAAGTCCAAGGTGAATATCTGCTCCCGTCGGACTTGGTGCGGCGAGTTTCATTCTAGACCAATTGCCCCGGCGATAGCGGCCGTACGATCAACTAGAACTTCCTGCGGCTCACTCGGTCATTGACGCCCCAAGAGGAACCCAACAAACGATGGCCACGGTCGAAGTGGAGGAAAGGTATTCAATTACTTCAGCTTCATAACCGCCAACCCTTCCTTCCCGTCACGACAAGCGCTTTGCGGTTTCGTCAACTCGGATTCAGCCCAGTCCCCAAGCGGGCCTTCACCGCAGGCAGGGTTACAGCTGCAACCAAGGTAGCAAAGATCTCCATGAGGGCCTTACACGCGCCGCCTCAACCACCTACCAAGAGGTTTGGGAAGGGGTTGCGCGGCTCTTTTCTTGTTTTGCTGTGGTAAATTCTCCGGTAGATCTTGCCATCTGAAGATTTTGGCAGCGTGGCCGCGTCTCTGCTGCTCCAGGATTACGTGGCATGGCCGGAGAGCTGTTTCAGCCTGCCATACCCCGGGTGAAGCCTTGATGGAGATCCCGCTGCCAAGAGCTGGTGAATATATGCCATTCGGCTGCCGGTTCGGGTGATCATGAGCTTTAAGACATCCAATCGCCCTTCCGTCTCCTCTTCGACTCATTCTAGCCAGTGTTGGTTGAACATTCGCATCTGTTCCGTTTGTGCTTCCTTCTTTCACCTGCATTGCGTGTTGATTTGCTTTCTAGCGAGTATCAAACTCTAGGCTTGCTGGACTTGCCTTATGAATATCTCAAGTTGACCACTAGCTCCGGCCTCATCATGGTCTCCAAATGCCTAGCTGCCCTGGTGGCGGCCGCCACCGTGCTGGCCAGGACACCAGCGGGATTCACCCCATCCTCGGAGACGGACCTCGTCGTCGAGTACAACGGCTTCGCGCCCCTCAACGGAGTAGTCGTCAGCAGAAGCGGTAAGCTCACCTCCCCCCTCTCCCCAAAACTGCCTGGTCTAACAAACACCCGACCAGTAACCACCTCCCAACCGCGCATCGGCACCCGCGCCCGCCTCAACGGCACCTCCTACGCAGTCATGATGATCGACCTCGACATTCCCACCAACAACCCCCCCGAGACCAACACCCTCCTGCACTGGATGCAGACCGGCCTGACCCCGGCCACCGCCCCAACCACGCTGAACACCACCGCCGGCACGATCAGCGCCTTCCTCCTCGAACCCCGCTCCTCCTCCTCCAACTCCACCACCGGCGCGGCAGCGGCAGCGGCAGCGGTAGCGGAAGCGATCCGCCCTTACTCCGGCCCCAACCCGCCCGCGCGCGTCCCGCTCAGCCACCGGTACACGCAGATCCTGGTCGACACGAGCGGGCTCACGGCGCAAGGCGTCGAGGCGCTGCGGGGGGCGGCGGCGACGATCCGCGGGTTTGACGCCGGGACGGCGCTGGCGGCGGCGGGGCTCGAGGGGCGGGTGGTCGCGGGGAACTCGTACAATGTGACGAATGCTGGGCCGGCGCTGGCGCCGAATGCTACCACCGGTGGTGGTGCTGGTGGTGGTGGTGGTGGGGGTAGTGCGAGCGGGACCGGGGTGATTGGTGGAGGGGCGAGTCAGACTGCCGTGCTTCCTGGGGCGGGGGTCGGGTTGAGGCCGGGGAGTGTGGTGTTGGGCGGGTTGGTGGCTGTGGGGATGGTAGCGGTGGGGTTGTGATGTGGGAGTGGCATTGTGGTATTATGAGCGAGATGTCTGTTCTGTCCTGTTAGCGCATCTTGGTTGCGGTCGCGGTTGGCTTGGACTGTATCATGGCTCGGTTCTGGTTTACTTTTGGGTTGAACTTGATTTGTATTCTCCGAGAAAATGGTCGACGTTCAGTCCGACAATGTCGCTGAAGCATATCAAAACGAAAAGACGAAACCCAGGCACTTCGCGGAATGTTTTCCAATATCCTCAACATCATGATTTGAGAAACTTCCAGGATAGTTCTTATATCACAGCGGACAGGGACTCATTGAACAGGCGGTTTGAAGTGTGTAAACAGATGTGGTTGAATTGAAGAAGTTGTTGTACAAAGGAAAAGGATGCGTGGATCCGCGAGTCTAAAATACAGGATGGAGCGCCAAGTCCCTGGTCTGAGCTTGGGCGCTCGGAACAGCCAGTTCCAATCCGGGGCAGGTTGCCCTGCCAATACCCCAAACACTGAATACCGTGACATCTTATCTAAAACCTAAACACATTTTCCAAGTTTAAACGAACAGCTAACGAGCCAGCTACCTACCTGGCAAGAGGCAGGCCACCAACTCAACTTTCATGGAAGCCGTTTGTTAAGGACAAGCAAGACAGACCATTGGCCAAACCCGAGGGAAGGTCGGCTCGCCCTTCCGTTTGCGGTGGCCTCGACTCGCCTTTCCCAGCTGGCACTTACACGCGAAAGTCGGACCCACCTGCCCGATTCGGCCACCGCGCGGTTGTCCCAGCGCGCGGCAATCTTAAAGAGAGCTGGAAGACATCGTCGGCGACTTTCTCTGCCCATTTCCTTTGAAATTGAACAAGTGACTAATCATGTCGTGCTTGGATGTCGGAGTCGGGGCGAATTGTTGTTTATCTTCGGAGACAATAACGATTACTATCGAAACATTAGTGATCTCCCCAGGGTGGAATAATCCCCGAGGAAAATTCGGGAACATTTGTCAAGGAGGGGATCCAACAGGGCCAGTCTATATATGCCATACGTTGGCTCGGTGGTTGTACGGTCTTCCAGACCATAGCTCTTATCGGATTCCGTACTGCCATGGCAAAAACAGTCGTGATCCTGGGGGCCGGCTACGCTGGTGTCCCCATCGCCCACTACCTCCTCAAGCACACAGCGGCCAAGGCAAAAGGCCTCAAAGTCATACTCGTGGCTCCAAACACACACATGTACTGGAATGTCGCCTCGGTCCGCGGCATCCTTCCGAACATGATGGGCGACGACAAGCTCTTCCTCCCCATCGCGCCGGCCTTCGCCAAGTACCCATCGGACCAGTACGAGTTTGTACGAGGGGTGGCTGAGAGCGTTGATCCCAGCGCGAACGTTGTCGAGGTACGCGGGAACGATGGCTCAGCTCGGATGATCCAATATGACGAACTGTAGGTCTCAATACATACTCTCGACTCCAAGCCAACCGATACTGACAACCAACCAACAGCGTCATCGCCACCGGCAGCAGCTTCAAAGGCGACATGCCCTTCAAGAACCTCTCGAGCACCGAAGAGACCAAAGACGCCCTGCACGGCTGGGCACAACGCATCGCATCGGCCAACTCCATCGTCGTCGCGGGAGCGGGCGCCACCGGCATCGAAATCGCGGGCGAGCTCGGCCAAGAGTACGCCGTCACGGGCAAGAAGCAGATCACGCTCGTCTGCGACCAAGACCTCCCGCTCAGCATCAAATTCCGCCGCGACGTGCGCGAGACCGCCAAGAAGGAACTCGAGCGCCTCAAAGTCAAGGTCATCACCAACGCCAAGGTGTCCTCCCCCGCTGGCTCCAAAACCCTCACCCTCACCAAGACCTCCGCATCCGCATCGACACCCACCACCCTCCAAGCCGACCTCCTGATCCCCACCTACGGCATCACCCCCAACACATCCTTCCTCCCTGCCTCGATGCTCGACGCCCGCGGCTACGTCGTCCAGACCACGCGCCTCCGCGCCCAGGGCCACGACAATATCTTTGTCGTCGGCGACGCGGGGAATCTGCAGGATCCCCAGGGCGTGCACGCCGACGCGCAGGCGGTGCACGTCGTCAGGCTGATTGAGGCGCGTCTCCTCGCCGGTCAGCAGGGGTCGCTGGGAAAGGAGGAGGAGGAGTATAAGCCTGCGGACAAGATTATGTTTGCGGCGACGCTGGGGAGGAATAAGGGGACGGGCCAGGTGGGGAACTGGAAGTTGTGGGGGTTGTTGGTGTGGTTCTTGAAGGGGCGGTATCTGGGGACTGATGTTGCGGGGGAATTTGTTAGGGGGGAGAGGACGCTGAGTGTGAAGGCGTGGTGATGATTACTAGCGAGCGGGGTGGTGTCGTGGAGGGGGTGTTTTTGTCGAGTTAGAGTATTTGTGTTTGGATGGACACGACGCCTGTTTAGATAATGCTGTAATTGGTTGAGTACGTGGATAGAAGTTGGTTTGGTCGTTTGATGTATTCTTTTTCAACCTGAAGCTCCAGTTGGTAACCCCCTTGCATCCGCAAATGCTGCACTCTGCATCAAAATCCTCTGCAGTTGCATATAAAGTACGGATGCAGTAATGCAAGTCAGTTTAAGAAAAAAAAAAACGTATAAAAGATACCATGAAGTTGAATGTGTTTGCTGGTAGCTGATTGCCCAGTTCGTGTGTTTTTGTTTTCCCTGATTGGGGTTGAGAGAAAGGGGTTGGTTGCGAAAAGGGGGTTGATTGGACCTTGAAAGCGTTGGGGTAAATGGGTTCAAACTCTTTGAAACCTCTCTTCTCATCGTCGGACAGGTGCATTAGAGAAAGCTTGATCAAAGCGCCGGCAAAGGCGGGGCGGGGCTGTTGCCTAAGTCAGTCCGGCGCGGAGAGGGTTTCTGCGGGGTATATATAGGGGTCCGGGCTCCCCACGGCCGAAAACCGCCGCAAAATTTTGTGCCAAACTCCTCGACTTCCGGGAACTTTTTGGCAAGCAGTTGGACCGTCGAAGTCGGACCCTTTGCGTGTGGCGCTCGGGGCTGCAAACGCAAGCTTCCAGGGTTGGCCCGTGCTCGCGCCTCGGCGCGTCGGAGCGGGGAGCTAGCCCCCACTTCGCGTCACTCGCCCGCCTCCAGGGTGTTTGGAGCTGCAGACCCACATCTTCCCGATTCAACGCCATCAAACGCCGGCACACGTGCACCACGATCGTTAGACCAAACGGTCTTGAAGCGGGTTGGGGAAGATTATTATGTAAGTGGTGATGATCTTGATGCGCACGCAGCTCCAACTATATTCTCTTTGGTCGAGGTTTTCCGTATTATCCCTGTTTTGGCCGCTGCGGCGCTGCCCCTGGGACCCTGCCTTTTCGCGGTCTGCAAGAGGTCCCCAATTGCATGCATGAGCGCGGCTGACCCACCGACGCGCCATTCCAGACGCGCTTTGAGAATGAACCCAGCCTCTCAAAACCGGCCCACCCAACGCCAGGACCTCTCCAATTGCATCCCTCTCTTCCCTCAACCTTAACTCCAATCTCGAATATCCTTCCACCAACACCACCAGAGACTCGGCGTTTCGCCACCCCATCGACGTCCGCCCACCTCGCCGTCGTCAATTGTTCGCAACAACAAACTTCGACCGTGATACGGCGCGCGTGGACCGTCGCCAACGCGGGCAAGGATGGCTACACCACAAAATTCGTGGGGAGCGCCCTCCCCCCATCTTCCTGCGGCCCAGCCAGCGGGTGCCGAAGAATTGAGCCTGCAGGCGAGGCCCATGGGACGTGAGTTTGCTTCGAGATGGTCCTTCTCGCCGCCCCTGGTTCTCTAATCCGGTCTCGTTTGCAGTGAAGGTCCACTACTCCTTCGACCGCGATAACCAGGTGCACTGCCTGGCGCGGTGGCACCAGATCCTCCAGATTCAGACGATACCACTCGACGAGAAGACCACCATCGGCGTGGTGGACCTGCGGACCTGCCTCCAGGCCGTGTCCCAAAGCAGTCCCGAGATTTTGAACCAGCAAGAGAACGACTACAGCGTGTATGCGTACGACTACTCCGAGCCAGACGTGCCCCTTGTTGGGCAGGGCCTGTTGTCATGGACTATGGATCCGCAGGGCGGGCCCCAACAACAATTGGTCACAGGGCGTGTCACAAGGAATCTTCTTGCTCTTCTCAACAGCGGAAGCCGGGACACACTGGAGGTGAAGCTGAAGTTTGCGACCGTCGCGAGGATTGCACAACGCACAGATTACCCCGGCATGGAGGCTTCGATTGGGACGAGGTCTGCGTCGATTCCTGCGGAGACGGTCTCGGAGTGGAATTCGTTTATCCAATCCACCACGATGCTGGGGCATGGCTCCAACGCCAGCGCCGTCTCCTCACCCGCCCTCGCGCCCGCCCAACTCAGCCAGTACAACCCCCCAATGGGCGAGAACAGGCCGACGGATGCACGGAGCGGCAGCCAACCACCACAGCCGATTCGTCCGGCTACCATTCCTCCCGCCAACGCCCTCCCGCCGGTTGCGGTTCCGCCGGTGAGCAGGCCCTCCAGCGCTGCGCCGATCCCTCCTAGGCCGCAAGGCTCCGCAGACAACGCACCATCACCGGCGATCCCACAGCCCGCAGAGCCTGCGCCAAAACCCCGCGCGTCACGGCCCGCGTCGAGGTCACGGAGCAAACAACCGACCGGTAGGCCTCGTGGCCGGCCCAGGAAAAGACCCCTCGAGACCGGTAACACATCGGCAGTCGAGGAAGGCACGGATGGCGATGATGGGCCGCAGAAGAGGAGGGCCAAGGTCACCAAAACCGAATACAGCGCCATCGCTCCGTTTGGCGCTGCTCCGGATTCCCTGAGGGTGACTGCCAGCACGTCCGGTTCCCTGCGCAACATGAGGCCGGTTGGTGCTGGGGTCGAGGGGCCCGCTGCGAACCACCTCCAGGACGTCCCACGGGCACCCACTCCGGTCCCAGACGGGCAGATGTTGCAACAGCAGCAAAGGAGGAGAGCATTGGAGAATCAGGCAAGATCGGGGCACATGACCCATCTGGACCAGTCGGGGTCTGGGAGGGCCATGGCGCAAAACGTGAGCCAGGATGCCAGGTCGCCGGCAGACTCGAATGCGCATTCGCCTGATCATGGTTATTTGCCAGAAGACAGCGCTGGCGATCTGAACTCCTCCCCGCCTGTCCCACGCACAACTGCGTACATCCAATCCAGCCCGCCGGCCTCGAGTCCGGTCCTTCCTACCATGCCGATGCCACCGATTGACTCCGGTTTCATGAGCGGTGGACTGGAGGATATCTTTGATGAGGACATGCTGCAACGTCTCACACGGGACCAAACGCAGGATCAGATGCTCCCGGTCCCGTCTCTCCCTGTCGCGACCAAGCCGATACCCCGGAAGAACGGTCGTGCCCAGCAGCAGCAACAACAACAACAACATCATCATCATCAACAACAGCCACAGCCGTCCAACTTCCCGTTTCAGGAGGTGAACCCTGGGCCGCCAGAGTTGCTGCCTACCAAGAGCATCTTCAACCCTGCTGGCAAAGCCAAGGCGTTGAACAGACAGACGCCTGCAGCCTCGGGCCAGCCCGCGCCCAAGAAGTCGACAAGCCGCTCCCTCAAACGGTCAAATACCGCCCCAAACCCCGTTGCGTCTGAGCAGGAACCACTCTTGCAGGAGCACTCGGCGTGCCAGGTGAATGGAAACGGCTTGTCACAAGATTCTGCGCAGCACTACCAGTCCCAAGAGCAGTTCTTCTCCAACAGCATGGTCGACTCGATGCAACCCACGGGAAACGACGTGGAGAATGGGTACCCGGCGATTTTCCCGCCTGAGCCTGCCCCAACGGCTGCAATGTCGATGCCGATTCCCGAACGCCCAGAACCGGAGCCCGTCTTGTCTGCGCCGACTCAGCCGGCGTCGAGACCGGCGTCGAGACCTGCTTCACGCGATGACCCGGTCCCGGATATTCAGGACCAGGCGACCTCGGCAAGGGAACCCGTTCCGGAACCACTTCTGACCTTGCCTCGCGCAGCCGCGTCCGAACCGCCGTGCCCCCCGAGCGACCTTGAACCACGCTACAGCAAGAACCTGGTGAAGAAGCAGTCTATCAAGGAGAAGCTCGAGAGCGCGATTCAGAGGGGGGAGTCGCCTCCGTTTTGCAGTAACTGCGGTGCCATCGAAACACCGACATGGCGCAAGATCTGGACCCAGGATCACGACGGCATCCCGGGATTTCATGAATTTTCAGACAAGCCGGGTTGTGTAACCATGATTGAAGTCTTGGAAAGGGACGAGAACGAGCAGCCTTCCAAGTACAGAATGGTCAAAAAGAACCTTGGGCCGAAGGATGACAAGCAGAAGTGGACAGAGACACTGTTATGCAATCCTTGTGGCATTTGGTTGGGAAAATTCAAGGTGCATCGGCCACCTGACAGGTGGGACAAGGACGCCGCTCGACTCAACCAACCTCGGAGGAAGCGTGAGCCCAAGGGCAAGTCGAAGAAGAGCCGCACCAAGAGCGATTCCCAGGTCAACCCTACCTCGGAAGCCTACTTCACCACCGACCCGATTGGCCCCCTGGACCACGACTTTTTTACGGATAGCTATGAGAATGGGACGCAGTCCCGGCAACAGAGCGTCGCGATGGCCGATGAACAGCATTTAAACTTGCGGAGCTCCCCAAGACAGCGCTTTTTGGGTTCGACTCACTCACGGGGCAGTGGAACTGCGGACAGCCCCGTTGCAGTTGAGAACGAACTCGGCAGCACGAGAAGGCTGCTCTTCCCGTCACCGAGAAGGGATGGAGCCACCAAGGTTCTCGGGGAGCTCTCGCTAAACACAACGCAAACAGCCACACACGCCCCGGAGGCGAAGTCCGCCGCGGCGGGGAAGGAGAACAGCACCCACCTGGAGCGCCCCGGCACTCCGGTTCCCGAGGACGAACTCGAACAGGAACTCTTCGGCACCCCTCCCCGCCGCCTATCCACACCGCCTCCCAAAGCCGCACCCGGCCCGTTCAAGACACCCACCCGTCCGACCCCAAGCCACCGGCCCATCACTAGGAGCATATCCCGCTCCATCCGCTCCAGCAGGAGGAGCATCCCGAAATCCCCCGGCCAGCTCTTCGCCCTCCACCACCTCCAACAGACACCCACCAAGACCCCGCGCTCCTCGGCCTCCGGCGGCGGCGGCGGCGGCTTCCTCCACCCCAGCAGCGCCAGCAAGCGCCGCACCCCGCGCAGCACCAACAACAGCCACAACGCCGCCACCAACAGCGCCCCCCTCCATCACGCCGCGCACTTTGCAGCAGGCCTGGACGCCGCCGAGCACAACCAGCTGCCCATGGGCATGGCGCTGCAGATGCCCATGCACTTTGACTCGCCCTTCACGGCGACGCTGCACCAGCTGCTGAGCGAGGCTAATGACTTCATTGGCGGCGGCGGGTCGCCGTCTCGTGGTGGTCACGGGCTTGGCGGCGGCGGCTCAGCAGGAGCAGGTGGGGGGGATCTAGACCTCGCTCATCTCGGCCAGCTTGATGGCGGCGATGGCGGTGCCAGCGTCGACTTTGGGAGTTTTCTGGGGACCGATCTGGTCATGCCTAGTAGTCCGCCGCTGCTGCGGGGCGGGAGGAATGGTCACGGTGGGGAGCAGTTTGGGGGGGTGCTGCAGCAGCAGGAGGGGGGGATGTGGGGGCAGCAGCCGCAGCAGCAGCAGTCACTGGGGGGTGGTGGTGGTCTCAAGGGGGGCAGGTGAGGCGGTTTTGTTTGACGAAAGTCACTTGACAGTGTTGGAGGGGGAGTTGCTCCGTTTTGCTCTTTTTGGTCATTTTGCTGGCTTTGTTTTGTTTTTCATCATTGCTGCTGCAGCCAGCACTGTACTGCGGTACCTTACCTTACCTACGGGTGTGACACGGGGTTTGGGGCTTTGTTTACGAATTTTTGTTGTCGGATGACGCGACACACGACATGGCATGGCATGGCAGGGCAGGGCGGAGCGCAAAGCATGGGATGAGCTCTTTTGTTTGTTTGTTTTGGCTTGGGAACCGGGCCCGTTGAGGCTCCAGAGGCTGGCTACCGATGCTACACACAGTAACTGCCCACCAGGTGAGGTGGCAGTGTTTTTGTTGGTTTGCTTTTGCTTCGTCATAGAAAGAGCAAGGAGCTGTGGTCAGATATTCCCACGGACCACCGCTAGGACACGGGGGTGGTTGGGCGTTCCTGGCGGTTCAAGGCACATGGTTCTTCTACCAAGTAATTTTCCCGTTCTGGCTATTATGCTCCCTCCCCCTCAACCGAACCCATTATTACATCAGGGTGATGGACGGCGGAGAGACTCGGTGTGTCTAGGATAGCAAGAGGAAACGTGGCGCGTCGTCGTCAGTCGCGGTGATCACGTTTTTAATCGCGGAGCCAAGAAGAATATAACGGTAATCACATGCCTTTTCCACGCCTTACGCAAGCAGGCTGATGACTCTGAGAGTCCTGCATATCTGAGACGGCGCTTAGATGCGGGATATGCCGGGTAGAGCCCCCTACATGCTCGCGGTCCGAGAACCCTTTTATTGACCGCATCCCATGCCCTTCCTTCCTGTCTGCCTTGCTGCCTGCCAACCCGCGTTGGTCTCTGCCCGTCCGCGCATGGTCTGGTTCCTCTTTGCCCTTCCGTTCCCCAAGGGAACTGCGCGATGACCCATCACGCGTGATCGGAGGGCAAACCCCCTCCCCGGAGAGTGAAGAGGCGAAGACCGATGCTGTGGGCGCTTTACAAAATCCGGGCTGCCTCGGCCTAATCGTTAGGCAAACAAGCTCCGGTGTTGGTGTGAGATCTCAACGACCGAGTTGGCCAGGTTGTAGTCTGTTCGAGGGCGTTAGGGCTCCGCATCTTCCATCATCAGACCTGGTGGGTTTCCTGTCGAGCGAGGGGGGCGGCAACACCCGGACGGTTTAGTCCTGCCCTTCTTCTTGCCTCGCCACTATGGATGCTTTGAAAGGAGAGTGGGAAGCCGGATGACTCACCTACACCCGTGCCAAGGTCCATCGAGCTCAGCACCTTGATGGAGAGGTCCGGGTTGACCTTGCCAATGATCTGGGCGCCGTTTCCTGCTAGAAGATGCGCCTCCTGGGTGCGAAAAAGCCGCGGTTAGTTCGGGTGGCCTGATCTTCGGTGGTGCGGTTATTTCCACGACCTTGCCCAGGCGGTGGCCACCTCCGCTGGGGCCTCCTCTGTCCCTTTCTGCCCTCTCCTTCGTCCCAATCGCCCCGCGTCTTTCGGACCGGATCACAGGATGGGAGGAGGGGCTGGGCAAGGAAGCAAGTGGGAAAGATGAGGGGTAAAGGAGCTTACGCGATTCAGGTGGGCTGTGATGTTGCCGTCGGCATCGATGAGCGCCTCCTCCCCGCGCAGCTGGATGACCTTGCCAACAATGATCACGTTCTTGCCCACATAGGTGTTGAGGTAGGCGCAGGTGATGCGCGGGCTGGCGATGGCCTCCATTTTGTTTTTTTCCGCTGGATTATTTTCTGGACCGGTGTAGTTAATGGCAGTGCTTGGTGGTTGTTTGGTTTTGTTCGCCGTGTCCCTTCTCTGCAGATGTCGAACCCTGAAATCGGTCACGGCGGTTGTTGTCGTTGGTCGTGGGGAACCGGAGCGATAAGCGACCGAGCGACGAAAAGTGAGAGCCGATAAAGTTTGGTCAGTGCGTCCAGGCCTGGGCCTTGGCTAGGCCAAAACGGGGCATGGCGTTGTGGGGGTGGAGATCGATCGATCTTGGCGCGCTACCACCCCGGCTCAGCCTGGCTCCTCCCCCTGTCGACCTGAACGCCAACCCCACCGAGCCCACCATCGAGTCCTGTCTTGAACGAAAAGGGCAAATATTTGCGCTGTCACTGCAGGTACTCGAATACTCTTGGTGCGGGCGATTGCCGATCTGGAGATGGGGATGGGAACGGTGATCTTCTACCGATTTCACTGAATTCAGTTCTCCGGAAAAGGCCGCCGGTCCGGCCGTGGGGCTGGAACCGGCGGCCGCAAGCATCTCGCGGAGCTCGTGGCTCAGGGCTGGGATGCGGGCCGAATGGCTGGGCTGCCTGGGTGATGAATCCGGCCTCGGGAAACACACCTAATGAGCCCGCCGTTTCTGACGTGTTACGTCGGCTATGTCGCCGTGTTCTGTGTGCTTTGGACACTCAGTGACCACTGCAGGCGTGAAATCAACTGATCAATCAGCCTCTATGTACAGGTATTACATGCAGTAAGGAGCACGAGCATGGAAGATCGCGCGGAGCGCGAAAAAGTCAAGGGTGTAGCCCTAGGGCTACGGTGTTTTCCCAAGTTTGGCTCGTCCTGTCTGTCACCTCGGCACCAATTCGATACTGTGTTAGTTGCAAGGTGATACAGAGGCCAGGGATCCCGGACGTGGTGCGGGGCTTCGCGTGCGCAGGCTTTTGGCGTCAAAGCTTCCTGCAAGTTGAACGGCCTATGGGAATTCGTGAGATTGCCATGCGGGGCTCTTTTTGCAACTCGATGCCTGTCTCTTGTCTCCAGAAGTCTCGCGGGGTTGCATTGCAGCGCCGCCGGTACGCATCGAAACCTGTCGAAGACGCCCCCGATCGTGGTCCGCCACGCTAGCTCCAGGCATGCTCCCTGCGCGCGCCCAACCGTCGCTCCCCTCTTAGTCCCCTGCAGGCGCCAGGACAGGCGGAGGCTTCTCCTAGCGCCGAGGATCGAGCTCCTGTCGAGCTGATCCTAGCACGGCCAGACCAGGGCGATCGAGGATGGCGTCCGTCGCGGGGGAGACGGCGGTCGACCCGACCTTGAACGCGCCGTCTTCAGCCACTGCCGGAAGTGGAACGGTTGCAGGAGCTCAAGCTCGGAACAAGCTCTCGGCTACCGAGCCACCTACCTAGCTGAGGTAGGTAAGGTAGGTAGCTCAAAGCTGCACCTGCGTCGTGCCTTTGTCTGGGCAGCAACCGGCCCATTCTCGTTGGGATTCTGCTGACCTAGCTCCCGCGCAGAGGAGTGAGTCCCCGCAGTCCGGACTCAGCCATGCCCGCCCGCTTGGGATCTGGATTGCATGTGCCAGCTGCCGCCATGCAGGACCCATTGGCGAGCACAAGATACCCCGCCACCTCCCTTCAACTCGCGATTTCGACGCTCCTTCCTCCCCTTAAGCAGTCTCTTCTCCCAACGCATTGCTGAGGAATGCGCATTTGCCCCTACCCAACGAAAGCGCAAGCGGCGAGCTC
Source organism: Parachaetomium inaequale (assembly GCA_033296685.1). NCBI lineage: Eukaryota > Fungi > Ascomycota > Sordariomycetes > Sordariales > Chaetomiaceae > Parachaetomium > Parachaetomium inaequale. The sequence goes on from MU854334.1 coordinate 178,203, forward strand.
CGTAACACGGCATTCCCGCCAGACACCAACAACGAAAAGTGCCCCGAAAGCAACAGCGAACTTGCCTGCTTCGGCTGCCGCACCCGTGCCATCCGTCACACGCCACCTCGGCGCGAAACGACTGCGGAGGTTAGGTATGTGCCTCCAGGGCGCCGCGTCTGCCCCTTGCGATACCTCGACGCTGCTTTGATGAACCACCCGAACTCATTGATGTTCGAGACAGGATTCTGAGCGACGCAAGCTGCGCCCTTGTCTTCCCAAACAGACGACCCCGGAGCACAGGTCCGGCTCATCCTATAGTGCCTTCCGAACGCGACCATCGCCATCCCGGTTTCCACGTCCCCGTCCCTTCCGCCGAGCAGGAGGAGCCCCGCTTCATTTTATCGACCATCACTCGGCCGCTGGACGGGCCAGGCAAGCGCAGAGCGGCGACATGGAGTCGCAGTCGGCTCACTTCTTCGACTATCTGGACCTGGGCGACCCCTATTCGTATCAAAGCCCAGAGCCAGATGGAGACGACGATGCCATCTGCCTGAACCCGTTCAACTCATACGCCGCCAAAGAGCCCACGACGGACTTCATCCCGATGGCCGACGTATACGTCGACTTCCCCGACGGGGAAGTCGAACCCATGCCGACCCAAGCACAGAAGGAGCTCTTCGTCGATCCCGAACTCTACAGTCCGGACAGCAACGAGGATACGAAAGCGCAGATTCGAGTTGAGCCCCTACACACCTCTCGGCTATCCACTCGGAAAACCTCGAGCACCAAATCCCCCTCGCATCGGACCTCCAAATCAGCCAGCTCGTCGACAGACATTACCCAACCGGAACAAGAGCCGCCCAGAAAGCGGAGAGCGAGGAAGATGAACAAGGAGTCCAACACGGCCGAGGAGGAGCAGAAGAGAAACAAGTTTCTGGAGCGGAACCGGATAGCAGCCAGCAAATGCCGCGAGAAGAAGAAGATGTACGTCTCAGAATTGGAAGAAACGAAAATGGAGCTCGAGCTGCACAATGCACAGTTGCGCGCCGAGGCCACCGCGTTGATCACCGAGATCAGCGCCCTGAAGCATCGCTTGATGGGCCACGCCAAATGCAACGATGCCAACATTGATCGCTGGCTCAACAACGAGGCGAGCAAGTTCGTCCAGACGAAGCCTGAGTTGTTTGGCCAGCCGTTCCTACCCTTGGGTCAGTTCCCCGCGCCAGAACTCTCGACAGGCTCCCCACGTAGTCGGAACGCGAGCAACGCCTCGTCGTACCCGGCGCTCCAGGGCATGCAGTTTGATGGCCTGCCTTCTTCGGGGGAGCGGCAGGGGAGCATTACCTATTCTCATGGTGAGTCAAACACTCCAACATCTCCGGGGGGGGCGGAACCTAACCTCGTGACGCTAGGCTCCGGCTCGCTGTACCCCTCGCCAACCGACGAAACCTTCCCCGCCCTCTCTCCCGCCCTCAAGCGAGAGCCCGATCTGAGCTACAACCCCATGCCCGACCCAGTGTTTAGCCCCGACCAGTCGACTTTTGCTGGGGGCTCATGAGACGTCGGTGTATGGTGGAGGAAGAAACAGAGGTGCAGGCTTTGATGATGGCCCCGCCAGACCCGAGTGTCTGGGCGCTCGATCGCTTCGCTGTCCGAGGGCGGGACATTGTCTCGGTGGTGTCGACAATGCATGGCTATCCATCCGACGCTGAACATCCATGCACCAGCTTTATGGCCTGTCGCTAGCGGATACCTCTTAATATCGAATCGGTACGCCCCGAGAAAATCGAGGCGTACGGTGGGCGCCATTCATTGCGCCGTGGTGCCTGGCTTGCGATATCAGGTTCGATGGTGGGGGCGGGCTGTGTTCACGAACACACGGCGTCTTGGCGTCTTGGGCGCGATCCGGCCTTTTGGTCATCAATCATTCGTTCGTCGCCCGGAGGAGGTGTTGGGTCGAGTGCGAGGGAAAAAGAAAAGAAATAAGGGGAGCCGCCGGGCGGGCTTGATAGGGGTTCGGTCGGTCGGGTTCCCATGCCGTGTTATTCTATAATGTATTATATCCAATATCGGAGTGGTCCGATATGGCGTCTTGGGGGATGGTAATTGGGGAGTGGAGGGAGGGGATAGAAGGGTTGGTGAGGCGCTGTTGTCATGATATCCTTACGTCATAACACAGCTGTTGGGGGAGTCGATCAACGGCATGGGACCTGTCCGCAACTGTCCGCGAGGAAGGTGTGGATCGCGCTTTTGGTATGCAGAGTTTGGTGCTTTGCTGTACATATTCTAGGTTACAAAAGGAAAAGGGTCAGGTGTAATACCACTCGTAACCCAGCAGCACCTTGGTTGTTTGGAGTGAATGAAGCAAGGGTCTTGCATCGTTGAACATGTCCATCTTTCAAGTTACCATAAGCCCAGCACTGCGCCTTCAAGCCAATTCGACAATCCGAAGAAACCTAGCAAAAAAAGGGGTCCCTAGCAGGTGGCCAAGAGCAAAGCAAAAGAAAAGGATGCGGTTTATGTGGATCGAACACATGACCTTCAGATTTCAATTCCCGAAGTTTTAACTTCAGTCTGACGCTCTCCCAACTGAGCTAAACCCGCTTATTGAATATCAATCTCCACAAACAGGCATTGATGAGCTAGATGCTCCGGAGAGGAGCAATAACAAAGCCAAACCACCCCCTTCACATACTCTTCGGTAATTAGGGGATTTGGAATGTTGCCTAGCAGTAGAGAGGCAAGGCTATAGCTCGTTGAAACCTTTCATGGTTGAGGTATACGCAAGGTTGTAACTGGACTGACTATCTTAAGGACGGCGCGAAGTTACATGTTGCAGTTTTGTATGCTAGAGTTAGAGTTTGAATTAGACGACTGTTGTTTGACAAGCATGCAAGTCCCAGGGTATTTTGTTGGCTTGGATATTTAGACATATGGCAACCACAATAGAGCGGTCGTAGAAATTGGTTGACCGAGTCAGTTTATTTTCTTTCCCTGAACTACAGTGGGACATCAAGCTTGTCCTTTCTTCCCGGGAGAGAAGCTATAAATGTCCCTGTGATCTAGAAACTGTGCTCCTTGATGGGCTAGCGGAACCCTTTAGTTCCTGTTTCCTTTTGACAGCGAGGCCCGTTCACCAGAAGATGGCTGTGTAAGGCCTCTCCCGAGCCCCTAGCACCACTTCATTCTTTTGCTGCCGAGACCGACATTTGGAGTCTCATCGTTGGGACATGAGACCCGTCCCTGCTCCCTGAGATGTTTTCTGACCATCTTCCTGACGGTAGCATCTGGAGCGCCGTGGTGGCGCAGCGCTTCTGTGAGCCCAGATCCTTTGACAGACTCTGATGACAGACTCTGTACATAATATACCTACAAACCAACCACCCCTCGACTCAACCCTACAGAATCTCCTCCTCCTCAACGGCCTGAACCGGGATGGACACCGCCGGCGCGGCCACGGCATCGCTAGTTGCATCCCCGTCATCCTCAGCCCCCTCCATCTCGGCATCGCCATCATCCGCATAAAACGCCTCGACCATGGCGTCCTCCTCCATCTTGGCCTTGGCCTTCTTGCTGAGCTTGCGCTCCTCGTCGCGGTCGAACGCCTCCCTGTTGACCTCGTCCCACGTCTTGCGGCGCGAGAATATGACCTTGGCGTGGCCCTTGCTCTTCTGCACCTTGACGGCCGTCCGGTCCATGATGGCCTCGGCGCGGTCCATGCTCCGCTCCTGCCGCCGCCGCGCCCGCGTGCTCAGCACCGCCTTGCGGCCCGACTTGGCCTTCTTGGTCACGCCGCCGGCGTGGTGCGCCGCGAGCACGGCGGGCCGCCGGTCGACTGACTCTTGTGGCGGGCGGACATGCTTGAGCGACTTGTCCGTGTCGATGCCCGGCGAGGTCGCGCGCCTGGCTGCGCGGGAGTGTAATGAGGGGCCTGGTGGGGTGAAGAGGGTTAGTTTATGGGTTGACGAGGGACCAGTACGCAGACTGCTGGTCCTGTACCTTTTTTGCCCTTGGTAATAGTGCCTTTGGCCATCTTGTCTTTTGGCCGTGTCGTTATCGAGGGCGGTATCGTGGGGTTCCTCTCAGAAATTCTTATCGCTGGAAATTTTGGGTGTTCCTTTGGTGGGGCTGGGCCCCGCGTGCCAGGGGTAGCACCGGCGCCCCACCCATGTGACCCCACAACGCTCCAGGCCAGGCGACCAATTGGTGCGTCAGCCGGTGCAGGACGCCAAGCACACTAAGCACAGCCTGGCGGGAAGGAAGAACAACCAACAAGGCGATGGCGCATGTGTCTGCAACCTGCAACTCGCATTTTTCGACTCTTTGCCCGTGACAGCTGTCTTGCCCTTCTTCCCTCCGTATTTTGGCCGAGCCAGCTCATTCTCTTAGCATCGGACATGGCATTTCTGTATTCCCTACCATTTTTTACACTGCCGGCTGCATGACCACAACCAACAACGCATCCTCGTTTGCCAGGTTGCCCTAGTCTCCCTGCCTGCCGCCGCCGCCCTCCGCAACAGAAATGAATTCCGACACGAAACGCCTTTTTAGCAAGTTCGACACTCGCGGCGGTCCTGATTTGTACCAGCACTACACTGACGGGCAGCTGCGGAATCGGCTCACCAACCCAAGCGTGGTCATCACCGTTGCCCTGCTTGTCGTCACCGTCGCGTACCAGGCGGCACACCGGCAGCGCCGGCTTCCTTCGATTCTCCAGCTCCTATGGGGCGCGACAGTCACTGTGATTCCGGCTCGCCTTCTTTTCGCCCTTGACCGCCTCATAAACCCGCCTCTTTTCCCACTCCACATGCTCAAGCCACAGCCGCCGACGCGCGCCGCCAAAAGTGATGCTCTGCGGCGAATTCTAGGGATGGACAATGGGGGTGGAATCATTGGCTCCGTGTCGCAGGTCGGGCGCAAAGGTCTCGGCAGCATATCCAGCGCTGCTCTGGGGAGCAGGCCTGCAGGCGACCAGCCGCCTGGCCTGGGCAACTACGACAATTCCTGCTACCAGAACAGCATCCTGCAGGGCCTGGCATCTCTCAAGCATCTCCCGGCCTATCTGTCCGCCATCTCGCTCGAGAGGAGGCTCGATCTGGCTCCGACCCGAACCGTCGATACGCTCCGCGAATTGATGGCCGAGCTGACCAACCCGTCGAGCAATGGCAGGACACTCTGGACACCCAAGGTGTTGAAGAACATGAGCACGTGGCAGCAGCAGGACGCACAGGAATACTACTCGAAACTCCTGGACCAAATCGACAACGAGATCGCCAAGGCTGCGCGCGCGCTCAAGGACTCGCCGGGGTTCGAGCCCGACCGCGCCAGTTACGATTCTTCGGCCAGCCAGCACAGCGACGACAGCGGATACCATAGTTTGAATGGTCACTCCAAGCTCGGGCTGGAGCCTCGTCTTGCTCGAAACCCGCTGGAAGGGTTCATGGCACAGCGAGTGGCTTGCGTCAGCTGCGGGCATTGCGAAGGGCTGACCATGATCCCCTTCAATTGTTTGACCCTGACCCTTGGCAGCCTCCCGGAGCACGACCTTTATGAGCGTTTGGACCATTACACCAAAGTCGAGTCGATTGAGGGAGTCGAGTGCCTCAAGTGTTCCCTGATAATGTGCCGGGATCTAGTCAAGGCCCTCGCCGAGCGCACCGAGATGCTCCCCGAGTTTGAGCGGAGACTTGAGCTCCTGGAGGAAGCACTGGAGGAAGAGGCGTTCGACGAGGAAACGCTGACGAAAAAGTGCAACATCCCGCCCAAGATGCGGGCCACCTCGACAAAAACAAAGCAGGTTGTGCTTGCTCGACCGCCGCAGAGCCTCGTCTTCCACGTGAACCGGTCTGGGTTTGACGAACAAACGGGCTACATGTTCAAGAACTCGGCCGCTGTCCGGTTCCCCATGGTGCTAGACATGGGCCCCTGGTGTTTGGGCAGTACGGAGGGCCGCGCGAGCCTGGAAGACGAGGGGGCGGTTGCTGCTCGGGATGTCGAGCAGTGGACGCTGGATCCCAGGTCCTCCATGGTGGCGGGGGATCGGGAGCCGTCTAGGATAACGGGCCCAATCTACGAGCTGCGCGCTGTGGTCACTCACTATGGACACCACGAGAACGGCCACTACGTCTGCTACCGGAAACACCCACTTTCCTCGCCCCCGACAATAAGCAAAAGCGAGGGGGCGGAGACGCCCGACGAACTGACGTCCGAGGAGTATGCGGTTGACGATGGCATGGACTTGGACCATGAGACGGGGCCGGGAGATGACGGGAGCAGCGGGGGCGAGGCAGATGGGGCAGCGTCAAGTCAGGACGAGCCGCAGCCCCAATGGTGGCGGCTGAGCGACGAGGACGTGACACGGGTGGATGAGCGGACGGTGCTGTCCCAGGGTGGCGTGTTCATGCTGTTCTACGACTGCGTGGACCCCAACTCGGTCCTGGTATCGGATCTGGACAAGTCTGACGGCATGGAGCGAGCCGCGGAGGATAGCGACATGCAGGACGAGGCCCCTCCATCATGCCTTGTTATTCAGAGTTCAAGCGGCGTGGAGCAAAACGGGAGGTCCCCTACGTATTCGGATTCGGATTCTTCGACGCAGCTCGACGACGCTCTTCCATTACCCGGCACCGCCACGACAGCGAGCGAGCCGTCGGAGACCCGGGGGCTGGGTGAGACGGCCAGTCAGCCGCAAGCTTTGTCGCCGGAACCCCAGGAACCTGCGAAAAGGCCCATCCCCGTCATTGGGACTCTAGACCCGGCGGAGGATCAGAATATGGGTCAGGCGTCGCCAGATTCGATGACGCAGCCTATGGATGGGCTTCTGCTGCCTCAATCTCTGGCCCGGGTCCCTGAGGTTTAGGCCACCGCAGCCTAGTCAAGATGGAGGACAGGGAAATCTGGAGAGTTCACTCCCGGATTGTGCTACTTATCATGCATAGCGAATGGCGTTCTTGGTTAAGAGGATTACACCGGGCTCCTTTTCCCGCCCAGGCTTGGGCCGGATATCTGGGCAGCGCGGAGTGGGTGTGCTCACGGCAGAGCTCGTTTGCATGGATGCGTTTATGGTTTACAAGACAGTTGGTACGGGATAAGCGAGACACGTTTACGGATGTGTTGTGTCTTTCCATGGCCGTGGGTTTTTTTTTGCTATTTGGTGAAAGCAGCAAGCCCTTGGCGCCTGGTTCTTGCTGGTTGGGATGGGGATGGGCTAAGCCTTGCGCCAAGTACGGAGCAGAAATAAGCTTAATCCAGAGGTTGCCGCCATACGGCTTGCATATCCTCCTTGATTCGAGCCCTGCGGAACCCAGACCTCTGAGATGTGGCTCCTGCTTTTGCAAGCCTCATCTTCTGTGTGCAACTGAATCGCGAATGCAACCTCGCTCAGACAGCGGCCCGGTCGACGGCACTTCCCCACAACAGGGTACGGTACGCCCCTGCGAGGACGAGGTACGTAGGTATCCGAGACCAAAGTGTCATAGCGGAACATGGCTCAGACCTGTTGCTTGGGCTTCACTCATTTATCAATGCTGTAGAATTCGTCCGTGTCCAACCTCGAGCACGCATCCGGAGATCGCAGCCAACAACACAACACAGACTGCCGTGCCCTTCTCCATCTTCCCGACCCCTGTGTCGTGTCGTATCGCGTTCGTCCTTGAGGTCCGTGTTCGTCCAATCCTTGGCGCCGTGATGCTCAGTCCAAGTTCCCGGGCCCCACCGAAAAATCCATGATCCCTGCTACTGACTTGTGGGGTCTCAGCCTGGAGCCCCGCCGGCGGCAGGCTGCGATCCTTTTTTGGGCGCGCCGCTCGACAAACGAAAGGGGCAGCAGGGGCCCGGGGACGACGGGCGCCCCGTATTCTCCATCCGGACAAGCTCAGCCCTTCCTCTTCCTCCATCGACTCGCTCACTCGCTCGCTGGACCTCGAACACGAGCGACGACACCTCCGCTGGTTGTTTCGCTCGTTCGGACCGTCACCTCCCGACTTTCCTTTCGCCAAGTTCCCCAAAACCCGCCCAATCGAGTGGATGCCCGATTGAATTACAGCCGCTCGTTCTTTGAACCCGTCGACGCCCTCGCTTTTTTCCTCTTTCCCCCACCGACTGGAGAGACCGGAGAGGAGATTCGATACCGGAATCGGGCGATCGAGTGGCTGTCTGCCCTGACCTCCGACCCGACCGAGTCCTCTCCTTCACGACAAACCTGGCAACCCGGAACCGCCCGTCTCCGCCCCGCGCCGACATGGCCGAAGACGATGTCGAGCGCCAGGTTGAAAAACCGCGCCCGGCTGAGCGATCGGTGCATGCCATATTCTACATCGCGTATGTTTGGCCATGGAGGGTTGTTTGGTCGCGTTGGCGTCATGCTGACGGTTGGCTTGTGCAGGAGTTGGATCTTCTTTTCCAACTTGACCATTCTCTTCAACAAATGGATAATTGATGGCCGGGGATTCAGTAAGTCTTGTCGGCGTAGAGTCCCAGCAGCAAAGTGCTAACCGCGTTTCCAGGATACCGTATGTCCGCCTCACCCCCCCAACCTCCGTCCCGCGCACTAACACACCGGCAGCCGTGATCCTGACGTGCTGGCACCTCGTCTTCGCGACAGTCGCGACCCAGGTCTTGGCGCGGACCACCAACCTGCTCGACGGGCGCAAGAACGTCAAGATGACGGGGCGCACCTACCTGCGCGCCATCGTGCCCATCGGCCTGCTGTACAGCGCCAGCCTGGTCTGCAGCAACATGGTGTACCTGTACCTGAGCGTCGCCTTCATCCAGATGCTCAAGGCCGCCGCGCCCGTGGCTGTCCTGCTGACGAGCTGGGCCTGGGGCGTCGAGGAGCCCTCGCTCAAGCGCTTCCTCAACATCCTGCTCATCGTGGCCGGCGTCGCCCTCGCCAGCTTCGGCGAGATCGACTTCAGCCTGGCGGGCTTCCTGTTCCAGGTCGGCGGCATCGTCTTCGAGGCCATGCGCCTCGTCATGATCCAGGTGTTGCTGTCGGGCGACACGCAAAAGATGGACCCGCTCGTCAGCCTGTACTACTACGCGCCCGTCTGCGCCGTCATGAACATCATCATCGCCATCGGCTCCGAGGCCAACAGCTTCAACGCGGCCGACCTCGCCACCGCGGGTTACGGCCTGCTGCTGCTCAACGCCATGGTCGCCTTTACGCTCAACGTGAGCAGCGTGTTCCTGGTAAGTCCCTTCCCCACCACCCCCCTCCCGCGACCACCACAATCAGCCCCCCTAACACCTTAAACAGATCGGAAAAACATCCGGCCTCGTCATGACCCTAACCGGCATCCTCAAAAACATCCTCCTCGTCATCATCTCGGTCATGATCTGGCACACCGACATCTCGTGGCTGCAATTCCTTGGCTACGCCATCGCCCTCGCGGGGCTCCTCTACTACTCGCTCGGCTGGGACCAGATTGTGCTGCTCGCCGGCGCCGTGTGGGCCTCGGCCAAGGGCGGCGCCGGCGGGGACGAGCAGGGCAGCGGCGCCGGCGGGCTGCCGTCTGCCGTGCGCAGGTCGTTGATCATGGGTGTTGCTGCTGTGGTGGTTTTGTTTCTTGTCGGGAGGTTCTTTTATGGTGGCGGGGTTTCGGGCGCGGGGGAGCAGCTTGGCGCGAGGGGGACGTCGTAGCGTTGGGTTGGGCTGGGTTTGGACTGGGTTTTGATATGACATGGCGTTTAATGAGCGAAAGAACCTTTCCGTTGAGGGAATAAACAAGATCCCCGTGTACGATGCATGGATTGGATTGGACTTTTATTGGTTTGGACGACGCGCCGACTGGGAAGGCGGCGGTTTTGTCTATTAATTAGACGACGCTTGGAAGTGTATTGAAGGGCTTGGTTGCGCCGTGATGGTTCAGGAGGGTGTCGGTGAAACTAGGACTTTAGACAAAACCATGGGAGCGGGAAAGGGGAGCAGTACATCACTGTCTGGTTGGCGCACCAAGCAGGCTCTTGTCAACAGAGTAGTTCTCGTCGAGTGAGATACTCGACTGCCTCGGCCGTCCGTCTGCTAGCATGTTGCTAAAGGCGGACGGACCATTAAAATACATCCTCACAAGATTCAGGTATCAAAGGTGGCCCCTAATCCAGTTCCTTCTCCATGTTTCTCCGATAATCCGTCTCTCCCAGCGCCGCCTAACCTAACCCAATTGTCCCCCCTATACGCCAAGCCCCCTTACCCGTCCGATACTAATAACTACACAGATGATGGTTGGGCTACGGCCGGCTGGCCGACCAACTCGGGGCTTCTCGCCGCGCCCTCTCCCTTTTCTCCATTTATCTTGCCTGCTACAGCCACAGACTCGATCTCAATGCCCGTCGCCGTCACCGTCACGTCGACACGGCACGTTCCGTCCGTGCCGGCTGCGGCAAGCGGGGCAGGCGAAACAGGGAGGGCAGGCTTGGGTCGTTCCACAAGGCGCGGCTTCTAACCGCGGCTTCTGCTCCGTCTCCGACTGTCGTGCCGGGTCCGCCCATGGTCGCGATCGCGATCGCGGTCTCGGTCCCTGTCCCTGTCGCGTCGAGAGGACACGCTCCGCTCGCGCCGGCTGCGGCGGTAGTGGCTGTCTCGATCCCGATCCCGGTCGCGGTCTCTATCTCTATCTCGGTCCCTGTCTCTATCCCGGGACCGGTCCCTCTCTGCGCGGTCACGGCTCCTTGACCGGCTGCGCCGTCTCGTGTCGCGGCGGTCGTCCCTTGCGCGGTCGCGATCGCGGGAACGGTCGCGCCTGTCGCGGTCCCTGTCTCTATCTCGCGGTCTGTCGCGATCGCCGTCGTAGCGGTCGCCGCCGCGGTAGTCCATGCGATCTCGTTCTCGGTCCCTGTCTCGGTCCCGATCACGATCACGATCGCGATCACGGTCGCCAGGCAAGTAGCGATCGTGCTCCTCCGGTTCGCGCCGGCGCTTGAGATCCGGCGACCGGTCGCCGGCGCGGCGGTCGTCGATGCCTGGCACCGGCATGCCCTTTGCCCTGGCCTCTTTCTGGGCAGCGAGATAGGCCTTAGCTTCCTGCTCGCGCTTCTTGACCTCGGCCTGCTTCCATGCCTCCTTTTCGGTGTGGTTTAAGCGGGAGGGAGGGCGCGCGGCTACCGAGCGGGAACGGCTCCTGGGCCGCCGCTCCTTGTCTTCCTCCTTGACCTTGTCCTTGTCGCGGTCCTTTTCTGGGGCTTGGTCGCGGTCGCGGTCGCGGCTGCGATCTCTCTGGTCGGCGCGAGCGCGAGAACGACTGCGTTCCCGCCTATCGTGGCGATCGCGATCCCTGGATCTGGAGCGGCTCCTATCTCGGCGGCTGAATCGTAAGCGGGAGCGGGACCGATCGCAGCGTTCTGTTCTCGGGCGCGGTGAGCGGCTGCGGTCGCGGGCATCACGACGGCGGGAGCGGCTTCTGTCCCTCCTGTCGTCCGTCCTCGCCGTCCTAGGACGGGAGCGGCTTCGCTCTCGCCGGTCTACCTTCGCGCGAGACCTGCTACGGTCTCTCCGCTCATCCTTTCGGTCGTCCTTCCGATCATCCTTGCGGTCGTCTTTGCGGTCATTCCTGCGCGCGGCACGGGAATCATCGCGACGGCTGGGGCGGTCATCCCGGCGGTCATCTCGCTGATCATCTCTCCGGTCATCCCTCCTGTCGCGTAGCCTTGACCGGCTCCTCCTACGAGAGCGGCTCCGCTCACGGAGTCGTGGAGTGCGTGAGCGAGCGTCCCTCCGTCTGCGGTCGTCACCCCTGGATCGGCTCCTCTCCTTGGCGCGGTGAGTCCGAGAAGCGCGCGAGGGACTTCTACTCCGCCGTCTCTCGGGCTTCGCTTCGGGTTCCTTGGGAGCGGTGGGTGGCTTGGTATCGTTCGCGTCTTTCGAGTCCTTGGCTTCCACTGGTTTCTTAGCCTCAGCTGGCTTCTTGGCCTCCGCTGGTTTCTTAGCCTCCACTGCGGCTTTCTTGATCTCCAGTGGCTTGGGCTCAGGCGCCTTCGGGACCGAGCGCTGGATCGGGCCAATGGCAGATGCTGGCTTGGCCTTCTTCGGCGGAGGAACCAGCGTCTCGTCGACCTCCAACTCGGGTTGCTTCGTCGCAACGCGCTTGCTTTCCCGAAGCAGGTCGGCCAGCGCTTCTTGCTCGAGGCGTTCGTGGTCCTCCTTGGTGAGCTTTTTCTCGACTTCCTCTGTCCGGTCTTCGGCCGGAGGTTTCGCTCTGCTGTCACGACTGTCTCGCCGGTCCCGATCGCGATCCCTGTCCCTGTCCCTGACCCTATCTCTATCCCTCGAGCGATCTCTCGGAGTGCCTCGGTAGCTGTCATAGCCGCGCTCACGGAACCGATCGCGATCACGATCTCGCTCGCGCTCTCTATCCCGGTCGCGGCTTCGGTCCCTGTCTCTCCGGCTCTCGCGCTCTCGGTCGCGCTCCTTTTCCCGCTCTTTCTCCAGTTCCCTCTCCTTCTCGCGCCGTTCGCGACGCTCCTTGTCTCTCCGCTCATCCTCCTCCCGCTCCTTCTTCCGCCGTTCTTCCCGAGCGGCCCTCTCAGCCTCCCGTCTCTTGGCCTCTTCCCTTGCCTTGATCTCGCGCTCGAGTTGCCGCTTCTTCTCCTCAACCGCCCGCAGCTCCTCGCGAACGCGCTCCCTCTCGGCCCGGCGGGCGGCCGTCTCGGCGGCATATTCCTCGTCGGTCTTGGAGCCGCGCATCCGCTCTTCCTCGGCGGCGACGTCGCCGATCTCGGCGCGGCGTAGCTGGCGAATGTGCGCTTCGATGGCGCGGCTGTCGATGAGCGCGCCGATGACTTCTTCGGCCTTTTGGTAGACCCCGCCGCGATCGAGTGCGCCATCGATAAGTGCTGCGGCTTTCCCGCGCTCGAGGGTCAGGAGCTGGGTAGGGTTGCGCTCGACTTCCCGCTCGGCGACTTCGAGGATGGCTTTGGTGACTTGGGCCTCGTAGTCCTAGTCGCGCGTCAGTGATGAAGGTAGGGGCCGTAGTCGTAATGGATACATACGCTAGCCTCGAATTTCTCCCACACTTGCTTGCGAATCGCATCGTAGCCACCCTTCTTTTTGAAGCTGTGTGCGAGGCCCTCGATAGCCGTGCGCGTCGCCGAGGGGAGTGGCAGGTCGGATGCCTTGAATTTCTTAGGGACGGGGAGCGCAACTGCGTCTGGTTCTCCTGGCGCGGCCGAAGCCGCGGACTCGACGGCAGCAGACATGATGGCGGCGGCTGAGCGTGGTGGTTCTGGTCGAGTTGCCGGTGATTTGGCCGCGACTGCTTCTAGTGCATTGGCTGCACTAAGAAATGCGAGAGGTGCAGCGATGGTATTCAAGTCATTTCCAATGTGTTCGCGCTGCGAATATGCCGGACGCAGACAGAATCTCCGATTATTGGAGTGAAAGGTTCAGGTCAGGGAGCGGAAGTCGTTGCCCCAATGTCGAGCCACGCGATCGGTCCAGTGCAGGCCGCGTTTGTTGGAGACCCGCCTTGAAAGATTTGGGTGGGGCACGCCAAAAGCCTGGGCGGACAGGGGTGGCCATGCAAGGTCAAGGCACGCAGCAGCGACTAACCAAGCCACATATCAGCGCCTCACCCCACCGCAACCAGCAGCGCACAGAGCACCAAAAGGTGGCTTGCCCAATTCGACGCAGCTGCCGCAAACCACGGCAACGTCAGATCACGAAGCTCGGAGCAATCGACAGCTCACCCCGGGCGCCAATTCCACTCTCTCGACCCCGACCCGAGCGCCAGAGGAGGAATTGATTCCACACCTCGGAGGGCCACCAACGAAGCCCTCTCTCCAACTCCCACTCCACGAGCGATCTCGATTAGAGTCACACACCAACAACAAAAATGGTCAGCAGAATCGTCTTCTGGACCGGCTTCGGTACGTCAAACCCGAATTATGTCGACACGCAACAGCAGCTGGTAAATTAACACTCGGGTTTTACTCCATCCAGGCCTCGTCGTCCGCTTCTGGCAACTCGGAATCGAGATGCGGCCCTTCTTCAACCGCAAGTCGCTCTGGGCGTACCCCGTCTTCGGCGGCGTCGGCGCCAGCTTCGGGTACTGGCTGCAGGGCGTGGACGAGCGGCAGACCAGGCTGCTGCAGGACCGCAAGCAGGCCATCCTCGAGAAGCGGGCGCGGCGGGCGGAGCGGGAGGCGAGCGCTGCGGCGGCCGCGCCGAGCGAGGTCGTTGCGTGAGGGGGGTGCCAAGCTGGGTACTGGTTGGGTTAAAGCCAGTGATGGGTTAGAATTGGTGGTGGGATGGGATGGGTATTACTCGGTGGGCGAGGATGAGAGGGTGGAGGGACTACAGTCCCGTGGCATGATCTAGAACATTGGGCAGCTACGGATGGCGAGCTAGATTCAGTGTACAAGATTATTTTTGATTCCCTAGATGCCCCCCCCCACCCTCTTGCTAGACGGATTCCAAAGCCGGAAAAAGCAGCGCGGCCCGACAAATCCTCGAGGTCGAGATCTCGATCTGGCCTCAACCAGCTAGCTATCCGTGCCTCCCCTAACGTAAACTACGCGCGAGCTTGTTCTCGCCGCACAGGGCCCCTGTCCACCTCAGTCAATCAGGGGGTCCTCCTGCTTCCGCAGCAGAGCCAGGATGGCCTGGGCCGGCGAATTGCCGCCACCGCTCTCAAACTCGGTGATGACGCCCGTGATGTACTTGTCATGGGTGTTGTCGAACAACAGCCGGAAGCAGTCGGCCGTGTTCCTCTCCGGGTCGATCTCGTTGTACGTGAGCGAATCCACCGAGACACGGTCGCGGTCAAAGTTGATCGTCTCGCAAAGAACAATCACCTTGACGCCCGCATTCATGGCGGCCATGGCTACGTCGGCCGTCCCCGACGGCGCATGGAGCGAGCCGTTGGCGAAGATGGCCTCTCCTCCGAGGAACGCATTGGATGCCGCTGCCACCTTTGGCCGGAGACCGCCCAAGTTGGGTGAGTAGAGCACCGGGATCCCGGCTTGCCGGAGTGTCTTTGCAAGCTCCTGGCCGTTGCGCTCAAACGGGTCGTCAATGACGGTAACGTCGAACGACTTGCCGTCGCGCTTCGCCTCGAGAAAGGTCTTCTCAACAAGCCGGTGGTGGCCGTATGTGAGAATGGTGTCTCCCTCGTTTATTGACTGAGCGGCGTTCTGAGCGATGGCATACTCCGCCAGAGTAATCCGCTCGTTGATCAAAAAGTCGATCCACTCGAGAAGGCCCTCCTTCGCCTCGTCCTCGGCCGTGTCGATATCAAATTTGTTGACCTTCCCCTTGAGCAGCCTGATGGCATTGCCCATGGCAAAGCACATCGGCCTGCACTCGGTGAGGTACTCGATCTGGGGGTTGAGGACGTGCGGTACAAAGTGCCGAGACAGCGAGTTCCCCTTGGGTGTCTCGTACGACTCGATTACCTGGCTGCTGTTAGCGGGGTTGTGTAACATACAGTTGGGAAGGCACAATACGGACCTTCCTAAACGCCAAAAGAGTGGCCTTGAGACGGGAGATGCTGTCGTTGAGGGCAAACGTGGCCATCTGCTGACCGACTGCCAGCACGGCGGGGTGCACGTCCTTGTGCGCCTGGGATGTCGGTATCCGCTTGGCCATTGGTATGTGGCTGAAGCAGTCGGGGATGCCACTCCTAACATCCTTCTCAACCATCGGCGAGGATGGCCGCCGCCCGCTGACTGACGGCCGGTGCGCCTGCAGATGCCCGCCTTTGTTCTGAGGCTGCCCATCCTGCCTCCCCTTGCCCTTGCCTCCTTTGCCGTCCGCCGCGGCGCCTTTTTCCTGTGCCGGTGGTGCTACCGCTGCGGCGGCTCTGGCGTCCTTCACCTGCGCGCGCCTCGCTGCCTTTTCTGCCTTGGCCTTGGCTTTTAGCTGGGCCGCAGTGAGCTTCTCTGTGTTGGCGGGGGCGGCGGTCGCATTAGCGGGCGCTGGCGGTGCGTTCTTCGGCCCGTCCTGTGCTGCTGGGGCTCCGCTACCGGTGGGAGCTCCATGGCTAGGGGCCCCATTGCTAGGGCCCCCATTGTTCTCGGCGGCCATTATTTGCGTGATTGGTGGCGGATGCGCTGGCAGGGCGATGACCGGTTCGATGTTGTGCGGTGCGCGGGGCAGGATTTGCTGTACAAGTGTTTTTTGAGTCGTGAATTTTCTCTATGCGCTATCGTTTGGCGATCAACCAGAATGAATACTCGTCTCTCAGTGGAGGCAGTTCTTCGTTCTCAGCGACGTGAAACAGTAATGCGTGGTCAAGTGAAATTTGGCTCCCTCGAGTTTGGAATTGGGGAATTGAGTCACAGCACCCACGAACATGCCGCACGCAGCCTTGCCCCGCGCCCCGCAATCGTGCAGACGGCTTCCAATCAGAGGGCACGGCCCCTGATATTGTTCTCGAAGCACAAAGCTTATCCTTGCATTGGAGAGGACATGGCGAAAGCAACTTGAACATGGAAGCGTCTTTTCACCAGAAACTCTAGAAATTCTACTTGCAGTCGGGAGTCGAATCACCTCTTTCCTGCATTGGGAGACGAGGGTCTGGGGAAACCATTGGTCAGTTCAACCTGGAGCAACAAGCGGCCGCCCCATTCTGTATTCTACATACCTTGCTCAGGATGAGCTCTCCTAATCTAACATGGGCTCTATCCTGTACCATTCAAGGTGTGGCCCTTTTGCAAAGCCTGGGAGATCATTTACAGTGTGGGCAAGCGCCCATATATCGTACATGTACAGCAGTCCAACAACCTGACGGCCCCTATCCTTCGCTCGCTCGGGGCTTCTCGGCCACCGGGCCCGTCCCCGCCGGAGCCTCCGTAGTGTCCGCCCCGGTCGGCGCACTCGCAGGGCTACCAGTCGGCGCATGCAGAAGCATTACCAGCGTATCTCCCACCTCTCCCTCCCTCGCCTTGGTCTCCTTGGCCCCGGGGATCTCGGCAACCGCCTCCTCGACAACCCGCAGCGCCTCCTTGGCCTCGTCCGGCGAAGCCCGCCTCTTGGCCCTCTTCTTCAGGTTCATCATCGTGACGCGCACCTGGTACCCCTTGCTCAGGAACCGCTTGAGCTGCGTCATCCTCGTGCGCAGGTCGTGGGGCGCGATGGCCCAGTTGAGCTCCAGCTCCTTGCTCACGATCTTGGGCGTCTTCTTCTTGATGGCGTCCTTCTCGGCCTGCGCCGCCAGCTCGGCCTTGCGGTCGCCGATGCGGCAGATTGGGTATTCGGGCCCCTTGGACTCGCTGTCGGTCCGCGGCGCAGCGAGGAGCACGAGCGAGTGCCGGTCCAGGTTGAGCTTCTTGAGCACGGCGTTTGTCCGCTGCGGCTCGGTGAGGCTGCCGTCGTCCTGCCGCACCTGGATCCACGGGAAGACGATGTCGTAGTCGCGCATTGTGCGGTCATTTTTCGCGGGGCCTGGGCTGGCGTCGCCGGGGCCGGGGCGGGCCCGGTTGAAGCGGATTTGGGCGGCGTGGTGGGTGGAAAAGGGTCGTGTTGACGGCGACGAAAAGGAGGGTTGGACGGGCGCGGTTATGCTCGGCAACAGCAGGCGCTGCAGCTGCCCGGGGGTCTCCAATGCCGCCGCATTGCTAATGAAGACCTTGCGCAGGGCGGTCGCCGAGTTGAAGAGACATTGCGAGGCCCTCATGGTGGGTTGAAAGCTACGGAACAGTGCCTGGAATGAGATGCAGCTTTTCGGTCTGCAGGAACTTGGAAGTTGGAACGGGACGGGACGATTTGCTGGTGCCCCTGTCATCGGAGATTTTAAGCCAATAAGCTGTCGATTTTGCAAGCTTTAGGCTTGGCAACATCTGTGGGTCTTCATGTAAGATGTCGCTGCATTGCACCATTGCACCAATGCACACCACAACCTCAACCCTCATCTCACCCACTCACCTCACCACCACCACCACCATCATGAGCCGCTAACCTCCCGACCTCAACCCCATCCATGCCCTCCACAACCCCCATCCTGCGCCGCCTCCTCAGGCCAACCAGGCCCCGACTCTCCCCCCAACCACGACCACCACGACCACCACCCTCCTCCTCCTCATCAACAACCACCCCCCCTCACACCAACACCCCCCCAAATGGGGGCGCCACGGGAACACCGGCCCCCTCCTGGGTAGGCCACCCCCTCCGGCTAATCCTCACCACCCTCAAATTCGTCGCCTTCACCCACCTCCTCTGGGAGTACGTCATCTCGATGGCGCCGGCCTCTGGCCCGTCAATGCTGCCGACCTTCGAGGTGCTCGGCGAGTGGCTGCTCGTGTCCAAGCTGCACCGCTTCGGCCGCGGCGTGGCCGTCGGCGACGTCGTCGCGTACAACATCCCCATCAACGACGAGGTCGGCGTCAAGCGCGTGCTGGGTTTGCCGGGGGATTACGTGCTGATGGAGACGCCGGCGGATCATCATGGGGCGGATGGGGGGGTTGGGGCTGGAGCTGGGGTGGGGAGTCAGGGAGGGGGTGGGGGGAGTATGATTCAGGTTCGTTCTCTATTCTTCTTACCTTGTATTCATGGGTGCGTTTTGTGGGTAGGTGGTGGGTGAGAAGCCGGGTGCTGACTGCAGTGACTAGGTTCCAAAGGGGCATTGCTGGATCGTCGGGGATAACTTGGTCGCCTCGCGGGACTCGAGGTACTTTGGCCCCGTGCCGCTGGCTCTGATCCGGGGCAAGGTCATTGCCACGGTGCGGCCCTTCTCCGAGTTCAGGTGGATCGACAATGCCTTGCGCAAGGCCGACAGCCCAGACGAGGATTGAAAGGTTCAGCAAGCCACTGCTACGTGTATCACGCATTTATCTTGTTGACACCGCACCTCGGCGCCAGCACCACGCCGAATGCGAGTAATGTAAGCTCGGCCAGGTGATGGACATGTATCAATTGTGTGTTGTGGTTCTAATTACATCAGTTAGGGCAGGCCAGACCCATCAACGGGCGGCCGTGTTGGTAATGGGTCAAGAGGCATCGCCGAGAACCGCGGGGTATGATGGGAGCTCGGCTTGCCCGGGCGTCATCCGCATCACTCTTCTTCGCCATAATACAAAAGAAAATAACAAGCCAGGCAAGGGGCCCGAGGTCCAGCGTGAACACAAGCAACCCAAATCCCTCCCACCAGACAAAACAACCTTCCCAAATGCTCGCCTCCAGTGTACACGTCTTCCAGAATCCCCAACTTCCGCCCCTTTATGTAGACAATACTGACGCCGCCAACTCCACGCCGCTCCTATGCGCAATAAACAAGACAGGAAAACAAGAGGAAACCATGGGTATAAGGGGCAGAGAGAGCCCGTGCTCCCACCAAACTAACAACCATTACTAGCCCTCAATGTGGCTCTTCGACGCACCCTGCCCGAGCAGCTCCAGGCACCGCTGCGCCAGGTTGACCACCTCCCCCTCATCATCATCCTCGGCCTCGTTGTCCGACTCCATCTGGCGGTTGGCAATTTGCTTAATCATGTCAACAACGCCATCTGATTTCCCAATGAGACCGATGAGCTTCTTGTCCTCCGACTCGAGCAGCTGGAGCAGCGTCCAAATCGCAATGTGCTGAAAGGTGGCGTCCCCGCTCGCAAGGAACCTGCTGAGGTAGCCGTGGATGCCGTCGCTCGGCTCCATCCAGTTCTGGACAAAGATACTGTAGTCGCCCACTATCTCATTGTCAGCGTGGCATCTCGCGCAAGCTGATTCAGGAAACAAACCTTTCGACGAGAGATTGCCCAGGGCAGCGGCGCTGTTCCCCTGGACCTCGACGCTGGGGGATTTGGTAAGGGGGATTAAGACCTCAAAGACGCCGAGCTCCAAAAGATGTGTCTTGAGCTCGTCGCTCAGCGCAAGAACCGCAATCGCGGCGGTCATCTCGGACTGGACCGTGACAGGGACCTCCAGGACGAGCTGCTTGCATTTCTGGACGGCGCCCGCCTCGAGGACGAGGGACTTGTTCCGATCGGAACTTGCTGCCAGGTTACGGAGTGTCGAGATGGCGTGGCACTGGATTTCCTCGTTGTCCGTCGACCCGAGCAGGTCGACCAGTGGCTTCAGGAAGCCGGCCTCGATGATGGGCGATTCGTTCTGAGGGTGGATTGAGATGTTGCGGATGCATGCGACGGCAGAAAGAATGAGTGGAAGGTACGAGGACCGAAGCAGGCGGAGCAGCGGCCCAAGCCCGTGGGCCTGGACGATCTCCAGCTGGTACTTCTCGTCCGATGCGAGATTCCGAAGCGCCAGGGCAGCCTGGCACTGGACCTTTGGCGACGAGGATTCCGTCAGGTTAACCAGGTACTGGACAAGTCGGGGCTCGGTCTCGGCCAACTTCCGCCTGTTGTTGGCATCGACGGCAATATTGCTCAAGGCAGTGGTGCAGTAGTACTGCACATCGACATCCGCGGATGACAGAAGCTGGACCAGTACTGGGATGGCGCCGGCATTTACTAGCTGCTGCCTGTTCTCATCTACATGGAGTTAGCTGCAAGCTGCCGAAGATCTGGGCGAACAACATACCAGAATGTGTCATGTTGAGAAGCGCGCCAGTGGCATTCCTCTGCACTCTCATATCCTTGGACTTTGCCAGCCGGGTCAACGGGCCCAGAGCGCCAGACCTTGCGATCTTCGCCTTGTTGTCCTCATGCGTAGCCAGGTTGGTGATACAGCCGACAGCATTGCACTGGACCTCGACGTTTGGCGACATCATTTGCTTGATCAGGGGTTGCAACCCACCGAGTTGGACGATCAGGACCTTGTTCTCGGCTAGGTTTCGAGTTAGCAGTTGCTCTACCAGGTGCGGACACGATGAGGGATCGTACTGTTAACGGCAAGGTTGCCCAGTGCGGCGCTAGCTGCCCGTTGTACTTCAATGTCGGAGTTCTCGAGGAGGAAGAGAATGGGGCCGAGGGTGTCGCGATCAACAGCCCGGACATCTGACGAACAAAGGTTAGCCAACCTGGGCACGGGTCCGGGTCGCCGCGGAGTGTGTCGGCAACCATGCTGCACACGCACCTCGCTCGGTAATCTCGGCAAAGGTCAAACTTGCGCTCCGTTGAAGATCGATGTTATCGGAATAAACGAGGGTGCTCAGGGCTCGGAGGGGCTCGCCCGAGAAGAAATCGGTCTCGGCGCGCTGCAGACAAGGTCAGTCGGTATCGGGCGCACGGGAGCGCAATGGCGGTGCTAACATTTTCAAGGTACTGCAGGAGGTCGGCGACAGCCTCCCGCTCGTTCTCGGCGAGCACATTCTCGTAGAGGGCATCGCGGGATTTGCCTGGGCCTATTAGCGCACGGGGAAATGCGAACACGGCGGGAGCGCAATCATACCGCCGCAGCACGAGGAGCTGCAGATGCCCATGGCCGCTGATGGGGGGACGCCGACGGGCCCAGCGTCGAAGTCGGTTGCCTGGGCAGCTTTGAGGCGTCGGGTTCGAGATGGGTCGGCGCTTCGTGATTCGGGGGACGGCCGAAAGGTGGTTGGGCGGTCGGTCGCAGCAGGCACACAGGTTGCGACGGCTGTGAATCGATGCACCAAGGATCAAGGAAGCGTCCGCAGATTGCGCGTGCCTCCGTCGAGCCCGATCGCGATGGTGTTGCTGTGCTGGCAGACGCTGGCGGCGGTCGGGGGTTGGTTGTTTTGGCGGGTCAGCTGCATCGGCGGAGACGCAACTTGGAAGGAAGATGGACAGGGCTCCATCCAGCAATGCTCGAGGCTGCTTGCCTTGTTCATGCCGGCTCTGGGGTTCAGGCGGCCGTGCGTGGTGGGTCTCGCTTAGCGGGTGCACGGGCCTCCTTGTCCAGGGACCAAATGAATATTACGGGCTTTGACGAAAATCCGAATACAAAAAGTCCTGACAACCAACACCAACAGTGGCCAGCCTGATGAGAGCCAGACGGCTGCCGGCTGGTTGAGTTGTCCCAGCCCATGAGCTTGGACTGCATGTGACGGACTATAAAATAACATATACCGTTTAGGCGAGCAGAACACCCATCAGCTTCACCAATGTGTTCACGCCGGACGAGGCACCTGTAGGTGGTCCCCCGGGCTGTTTGGGCTGAGAGTTGCAACTCGACCTGATCCGTTTGCATTACATACGGTGAGTACAGCTCTTTCTCCAGGGAACTAGAAGCAGCAGCCGCAGTGAAACCGGGAGTCGAGATCTGAAGTGACTGATTCAACCACCTTTGTGGTTGACATGCCAAGGTGCCGAGGTGTATTGTACATACCTAACTCGTGTTGTCCCTCGTGGGCATGGCTGGTGCCGTGCCCTCAATGGCTTGACCGTTACAATAGGCGCCGGAGTATGGAACATGCCTATGCCGCCTTGCTCTTCTTGTCTCGGCGCATGGCACTTGCGTCCACTTTGGTGATTATCAAGGACATGACCACACCTTATGAGTTGTGAACTGAGGTTACCTCGGGCTTGTTGTGTAAGTGGGACCAGGGTCCTCTTGCGTCCGCGGGGTAGCTCCGGGAATCAATGTTTTGCTGCTGAGCACGAGGATATTGTGGCATTGATTGTTAGGATCCTCTACTTTGAACATTGTGGACATGCTCATGCTCAAACAAGTTCTGGGTTGAGTATGCGGGGAGCAGGGTATTTTGAGTTTATATTGTCTGGTTCCTTGTAGTTATGCGAGAGTCCTGGCTCGAGCGAGGACCTTTCTTGAGGTGCCTCTGGAACGACCAGAACGAGCTCCAACACAACACAGTGCACTCAAATCCTCAACAAAGCAAAATAAAAATTAAGAATTGCTTTCTATTTGCCGTACAGTTCCTGCATGTGCGTAAAATACTTTCCATCCTACGATTTTGGGGATAAATCCAACTCGGGGGTTAAAGAGAAAAGGCCTGGCAGCCGACGCAAGCCACTAGCACAGATGGACGGGAGGGATCGACACCCCTAAACTTCCGGGGCGTTGCAGTGGCACCTTCTTCACTGCAGCCCGCGCGCAGGGCCGCTTCCATTTCTTATCAGAGAAAAAAAGCGGAGATCTTCGACACAACTTCCATCCCTCATGTTCCTCGCAACACCAAACCGCTTGCAGAGGCGTCGGCCTGGAGCATAGAGAAGACAGCAAGACACAAGACATCAAAGACAATCAAATTGCCGACGCCGGCAGATTCCCCCCAGCGCCAAACCCACCGTCTTTCTCGCCTGTCTGTCTCTCCGGTCTTCGGTCCGCCGAGCGGCACCTCGCCTGTCGCATCAATCAGCCCGAGGCCGCCCCCAGCAAAACGGCCCAGCCTGGACGGGACGCTTCCCCGATGTGTGTTCCACCATCACGATAATGATGGACGACCCTCGTGTTCCCCCCGAAGCCGCGCATCCCAGTTCCCGCAGCGCGCCGCCCGCCTATGCACCCACCACGACTGCTGCCGGCGGAGAAACTGGCAGTGGGCAGCTGCCGCTGCGCCCCGGTCACGAGCTCCCCTTTGTCGCGCCCTCGTCGTACCTCCGCCCGAATCCCAGTCGCACAATGTCCGAGAGGACTCCCAGCGCCCTCGACAAGGAGCAGATGCAGGGTCTGGTGAGCATGCCCATCCCGAGACAGGCCGCTGCCCGCCACAAGAGCATGCGATGCGGGGTTCCGTCTAGCTGACACGTCAAACAGCGAGGCATTCGCGAGTTTCTAAAAGTCCGGACCAGCTACGACGTGCTCCCGCTGTCCTTCCGTCTCGTGGTGCTCGACAATGAGCTCCTCATCAGGAAGAGCCTCAACATCCTGATCCAGAATGGTGCGCCCCTCTCCTCGCCTCGCTGGCCCTCAGCCCGAGAGTAGTACAAGCCCTGCTGACTCGTTCATTGCAGGCATCGTCTCGGCGCCGCTCTGGGATTCAAGCAACTCGACCTTTGCCGGCCTGCTGACGAGCACTGATTACATCAATGTGATCCAATACTACTGCCAGTTCCCCGACGAGATCGACCAGGTCGACAAGTTCCGTCTCAGCAGCCTGCGAGGTAGGTAGCTGTCACCCCTCGAGATGGACGTGGAGGGGCTAAGGTGTACCGGGCAGATATCGAGCGAGCGATCGGGGTCCTGCCTCTAGAGACGGTGTCGGTCCACCCGATGCGCCCCCTGTACGAGGCGTGCCGCCGCATGCTCAAGACGAGGGCCAGGAGGATCCCGCTGGTCGATGTCGACGACGAGACGGGCCGTGAGATGGTGGTCAGCGTTATTACCCAGTACCGCATCCTCAAGTTCATCGCCGTCAACAACGAGAAGCACACGATCCTGCTCAAAAAGTCGGTCAGGGAGCTGGGTCTCGGCACCTACTCCAACCTGGCCACGGCCGACATGAACAGCTCCGTCCTGGACGTAATCCACCTGATGGTCAAGCACAACATCTCGGCCGTGCCCATCATCGACAAGGGGAACAAGGTCCTGAACGTATTCGAGGCCGTCGACGTCATCCCCTGCATCAAGGGCGGCGCCTACGACGAGCTGGCCTCCTCGGTCGGCGAGGCCCTCTCCAAGCGCGCCGACGACTTTCCCGGCATCTACACGTGCAATGAGGACGACCGTCTGGACGCCATATTCGAGACGATCCGCAAGTCGAGGGTGCACCGGCTGATTGTGGTCGATGACAACAACCAGCTGAGGGGTATTATTTCGCTGTCGGACATCCTCAAGCACGTCCTGCTTTTTGGGGAGGAAGAGGACAATATCCGGGCCGGCTAGCGCGGCGCTCCCTATGGGATGGCCTGCTGCCATGTTCTGGCTTGCAGTGGTCCGTTTTCCTTCTCGATATGTATTTCTCTACCGTTGATTTTTGCATTCGCATGGCGTCAAGGCGGGATGTGGATAACGAATACCATGGCTGCATGTGTCTCTTTTACCCAAGGTATAGATCTGCTTTCTTGTCCTCTCAAAAGATGCGACACAAAACTCTTGCAACACATCGACCACAACTTTGTGCACACTGGGTAGTCGACGACCCGACCACCGAAAAACGGTGACCACGAATGGTCCCCGAATGATCCCAACGCCGTGACCAAACCGGCTGCCAGCTACCAGGAACTAAGCCCGGGTTTCCTTCTCTTTTGTTTTGTTCAGGGGAAGGAACCGAGCACGGTCTGTACGAGCCACCCAGACATGCACGACGGGAAGCAGCAGCCAGGACCGACCATAATCTGAGACCATCGCAGCCCGTTTGTTCCTCTGGTGGACCATGACCAGTGAACATAGGTGCCTTTCATCCCTGCTCGTTGCAGCACATCTGCCGTCGCGTTCGACCACCTGCGCATCGGCTGAGGGCAGCTACCGTGTTTGTTGGCATCGCGATACCATCGGAACCAGAAATGGACGCCGCGTCTACACACTCGCTCGGCACGCCGTCGACCGCCTGGGGCGCGTTTTCCCACTCAGAACGACCACCCCGCCACTCCGATCCGGCTTGGGCTCGGCTTCCTCTCCCCGCCACGGTCGGCCACCTCGCCGTTCCAGCGCACGAGACCCAGGCGAATGCAACCAGCGGCACCTGGACCTCGTTCAGCGGCGACCTTGCCGATCTCTCCGATGCCGACGATGTCGAAGTCCGCGATGAGTTTGTCCAAGAGTATAACCGGGTCGCGAGGAAGGTTGGTTCTGCTCTTCTTGCGCTCGCCTTGACGCACCTCGCTGATCGCCGCAGCATGGCATTCCCACGTTGGCACCCGATAATCACAGCCCGTCACTGGTCAGTTCTTCATCTCGTCCTCACTCCGCGAGCCTTTTCTGACCCCCGAGTAGCCGGGCCAACAGCCCCTCCAACAAAGGCGAAGCTGGTTCTCGCGCACATTCTTGCGCCAGGTTTCCACGACAAGCGACGCCAGCTCCACCAAGTCGGACAAGAAGGTCAAGAGCAAGCGCAGTGTCAGCGACCTGGCGCAGCATCTCATGAACGGGGCCAGGAGGGACAATCTCAAGGACGAAGACCTCCAGTCGCTCGTCCGGCTCTGCGGCAAGAGCAAGCTATACCTGCCGTCGGAATACGCCCCGGGCTCCCTCTTGCTCCCGACGTGCTTTCGCGCGACTGCACAGTACCTTGTACAGCATGGTAGGCGTTTGTTGGCATCGGCATCGGGTGGTGGTGCTTGGGCAGGCAGGGTGTGCTGACACAGTGAGTGGCAGGCGCGGAAACGCGAGGCGTGTTTCGAATACCGGGCTCGGTCCGCATCGTCAACGCCCTCTACACCTACTACTGCGCCGACGGCGACGTGGACGAGATCTCCAGCACCATCTGCTGCCCCAACCTGCCGTCTCACATCAAAGCCGGGGCGCACGACGTGGCCTCAACCTTCAAGCGACTGCTGTCTGGACTGCCCGGGGGCATCTTGGGCTCTCTGCCCCTGTTCGACGCCCTGGTCGCCATCCACGGCCAGCTGAAGGGGGAGCCGGAGTTCCTCAAGACGAAGCAGACCAAGCTCAGGGCGAGGCTGATCGCGCTAGCCATCGGCACCGTCAAGTCCCAGCTCCGCCGCGACCTGATATGCGCCGTTTTCGGCCTGCTCTGCCTAATCGGACGCGCCGCCGAGAAGGCGCCACGGGAGGATGAGCACGGGCGGCCGCTGCCCACGTCTGATCTGATGGGGTTCAGCGCCCTGGGAATCGTTTTCGGCCCGCTCCTGGTTGGGGACCTCCTCAATTCGTACACCATGCAGGTCGTCGACGCCAGTTCCGGGCCAGGGCTGTTTCCGGTCACCCCTCCCAATGCGCGGAAGGAAAGGCGGCGGTCCAAGGTGATGGAGGAGGCTCACCGGCCTTCTTTGGCGGTTGACAAGATCTACATGGCGAACAGCATCACCGAAATGCTCGTTACACACTGGCGCGAGGTTGTCAGGCACATGAGGAGTCTTGGAGTGTCCAAGGCAGGTCGGGATGGGCTACAGCGGAGGGCTGGCCTGCGGCCGTCCGTGTCGGAGGGGTTCGCTTTGAGGATGCCGCATCCAGACGCGGGTCTGTTCGATCCCGGCGAGTCACCCGTTCCGCCGAGTCCTACTCCTGACTCTGGTAAGTTTACTCGAGAGCCTCGAGTGTGGAAGAAGCTAATCTAGCGGCAAGTGAGATATGCACAACACGGGAATCTACCGCCCTCGCTCACACTCCCGCGCCGACGGCCCAGGGGGGTGCGGCCATTATCCAGCGGACTTGCGTCGTTGCTGTCGCCGCCCGTGGAGGAGCCGTCCCCGGCCGAGTTTGAGAGGCCTAGAAGCCTTGGTGGTGTTGAACACGGGCAGAGTTATCGCCCTCTGGCAAACAATCACGCTTTAAATGCGGCGAAGTCGCGCGAAGGTCTTCACAGCAGCTTATCGTCTCCAAGGACCCCGACTCGAAACTCGGAAAGCTCGAAAAGTTTTGCCAGAGCCTTGGGTGGCATGAATACCCCTGAGTCTTCCAAACGGCGTCGGATTCAACTAGATACCGAAGAAAGAGGTGCCCGCTCTGTCAAGTCAGCAACTGGGCCGGGATCTCCAGCTACCCCAGCGACCTTGAACAGATGGGAAAGTGCCGAGCGCCAACCCCGGACGGTATCGCGAGGGGTGACGAACCCGTTCAAAGGAAGGTTAAACAAGGGAAATGCGGCGCCGGATTCGCCTTACCGCACCCAGGCAGGGGCACATAAAACATCTGCGGAGAGAATGTCTCAAGATACGCCAAGGTCGATAGCGAGAGGGTCGTTTGAACCGAAGGCTTCCCGAGACGACAAGCCCAAAATGGACGTGTTTGGGCTTGGGCGCTCGCGGCTGGCTGCATGGCGATCAAGACGCAGGTCTCTTGTGTCTACAGATACGGGCAGCCCCGTGCCGCCTCCGTCGGGTCCGAGAGAGGCCAATGGGGATGTTACAGAGTCGGCCAGTTCAACCGGTGGTTTATTGAACCACCCTAAGGTCGAATCAAGAGCGTCTTCGGCAGATGAGGGTCGAGGATATCCAAGTCAGGAGTATGGCGGCTTGTCGGAAAACGGCATCGGCGACACCACGGCTCAAGGAGAAATCCCTACGAAATCGGACAGCCAGTCCAGAGACCGAGGGTCTCCTGTGTATCGTGTCAGTGTGAAGTCAAGCCAGGCATCTGCCTACCTGGAGCATTCGCGCCCACTTCAAGTTCTTTCTGGCAACGCAATGCCACAGAGACGGTCTCTTGAGAGGGCAAATTTCTGGAATGAACCAGACACTCTGAAAGAGAAAGCTGGGAGGAAGGAGGACAAGAAACCGTTTCACCCAGAAACTCCCCGAGCCTTCCCTCTCGGTCCTCGGCCAGACCCGGCGCGGCCGACCATAAGCACTGTCCCTCGGTCGAGGCCGGTGAGGTCGACCGGCAGCGCAGTCAAGGCCATGGCGGCCATGTTTGAAGGGGCCTCCAAGGACCCGAGCTCGCTCCCCTCGTCTGCGGAGAGGGCTGCCACCCGAGCCGACTCCAAGCCAAGCGGCATGCTATCCCCGTACACGGTCAACCCGGCACCCAGCAAGTCTCCGAGGCCATCAGACTCGATTCCAACCGACCGGCACATGTGGCTTTCTACCGTCCGGGATCGCCGTTCACGAGGATCTGGGGTGCGCGGGGACGCCGCTCGGTCCAGCGTACTTGTCCCATCAAGGGGTGAGATTTCGGCGGGATTGCAGTCACCGGGACAGGACGCACTGAATCAGCCTGGTCCTCGGCCGGACACCGGCGGTTCTCCATCAGCCGGAGAGAATTTGCTTCAGAGAACACCTGATACCGTGCAGCGGATGCCCACAGCGACCAGCCCTACTCTCACTTTCGACCCGCAGCATGGACTCACAACCCCAAGCCCCCATCTCAAACCGGGCAACGGCTGGTCCAAATCCCCCCACACTCCCCAAGACGGCATCAGCCCGGCGTCCACAACCCGCCGGTCCCCCCTGATCCCCACCCCAGAGCACCACCGGCAACGAGCCACGTCAACAACTTTCGCTCAAACCAGCCGAAACCTACCCGCAAATACTAGCAGCCCCATCCCGATTCCCGAAACGGACGGCTCAACTACGTCTCACAACCTCCCGCACGAGCAGGAGGAGCACGAACAAAACCAACCCCAACAACCCCTCGACCCCTACCCCACCGAAAAACCACAGCCTCGCCACCACCACCACCACCACCACCACCAGCTAGAGGAAGAAAAAGAAGAACAACAAGACCACGACGACCACAAGACCAAAATGCACGATCCAGACGTCCGTGCTGGCACTGTCATCATCGTCGACGCCGATGATGATAATGACGACGTTACGCCCGCCGCCGAGCTTGCGGCAGTGAGGGAGCGGCTGCGCCTCGTGGAGCGGGAGTGTGCGATGTGGCGGGCCAGGGCGGAGCGTGCTGAGCGGAGGGTGCGGGGGCTTCTTCTTCTAGGCGGAGGGGGGGCTGCTACTATTGGTGCTGGTGGTGCTGCTGCCGAGTTTGAGGTTGAGGTTGGGGTTGGTACTGGTGAGGATGGGACTGGTGATGAGGCCGGTGCCACTGCTGGCGGTACTACTCGGGACTCGGGAGGTGGTCGGTAATGAATGTGAGAAGATCATTCGGAGGTGGGGGGGGGGGACGGGGGGGAGGTGAGGAACGGGATGTTGGGCAAGTGGTAATGTTTGTCGGGGGGATAAAGGGGACGGGATGGCGATGGTTGTTGTCGGGAGGGGGTGCCCGGGTTAATGGCAGCAGACCGACCAGTCATGAAGGCGAGGGAGGTGCTGGCTGAGGGCGTCTGGGATGGCTTATGCGGTCGATAGGCAGGGAGAGCAATCCTCGTGATGTGAGGGCCTGACTACTGTCGGGGTAAAGAAGACGTGTTGTAACAAGGGGGTTGTCCAGCAGTTCAAGCATGGAATACGGTGTAGAAGTAGGGCATATCTAGCTGTATTGGTTGCGATAGTAGTAATGGGAGGGCAGTCAGTCCTGTCCTGGTTG
The DNA here is from genome assembly GCA_033296685.1 of Parachaetomium inaequale. Taxonomy (NCBI): domain Eukaryota; kingdom Fungi; phylum Ascomycota; class Sordariomycetes; order Sordariales; family Chaetomiaceae; genus Parachaetomium; species Parachaetomium inaequale. Next base: position 208,033 of record MU854334.1, read on the forward strand.
AAGTCGACTTTGCTCCAACTTCATTCGGTGCCTGACATGCAAAAACGGATGAGGCTCGAATTCTCACAACCCGGACACAAGCCGGATACAATACATTTTATACGTAGCTGGTACACTGATAATATGATACAAAGTACACAACGCCTCTACCACCCCGTCTCCCCTACCCACAAGCTCCTCCCCTAAAACTTCATCCCCTTGATCCGCTTGGTGTACTTCCAAAGGTGGCGGTACTTGGGCTTCTGGCGCTTGGCTTCCCAGCCGCGAGCCGGGCGCGGCGGCTTGAGCGACATGACGCGCTGGTGCCTGAACTCGACGTCGGCGCCGGGGATGCCGTGGCGGGCCATGACGTCGGCCGTGTTCTCGTCCCACACGGAGCGGAACATGGTGAAGCCGACGGGGGTCAGGGCGAACTTGTCGCGGAAGCTCTTGAGGCTGAACCCGTCGCGCCCTTGGCCGTCGTACAGCTCCTGGAGCTTGGCTGAGTCGAGGGGCGCGTTGTTGCTGTGCTGCAGGACGAAGACGGTCAGGCGGTGGTAGGGAGAGCCCTTTTGCGCAAAGGCGGGCAGCCAGGGGACAGCGAGGGCGCCCAGCTCGGGGGACGAAGCGGCGGCGGCTTCGCTGCCCAGCCGGGACAGCGGGAGAGAGTCCTTGGCAGGGTTCCAGGGGATGTTGGTCGCCAGGAAGTGCAGGCGCTTCTTGAACGAGTCGGTCTCGGCGTCGGGGACGTCGGCGTCCAGGACCACGATGGAAAAGAGGCGCTCGCCCTTGTCGAAGACCTGCATGCGCAGTGTCGGGGCGGTCTCGGTGATACGGCTGTTCAGGATCGCGCCGGGGGGCGTTTTGTAGCCACGGAAGGTCATCTTGACGTCCATGATGGGCTCGAACTTGGGCAGGAGATCGGGCACGATGTGGAACTGCTCGACACGCTGCAGGATGATCTTGCGCTGCATCGAGTACCATTTGCGCTGGGCAAGGTACCGGTAGACGGGCTTGTTCATGTCGCCTGTCCGGGGTTAGCGGGAGTAGCTGATGTGTCTAGGGGGCAAGAAACGCACCCTGGCCATCCTCAAAGCGCCTCTTCACTAGCGGGTCGTTGATGTCGGCCAGGATCTTGAGCCGCTCGACATGTTCCCTCAGGCTTTCCAACCGCTTCTGCTTGTACGCCTCGCCGCCGCGGAAGGTGCTCGCATCGGCCGCCTCCAGACGCTTGATCTTTGCCGTTTCGGCCACAATCTTGGCCACCTTCTCCTCACGGTCCTGGCCCAGGACCTTGCGCGCCTCCTGGAAGCACTGGTACGGCAGCTGCTCGAAGGGGATATCGCCCGTCGTGGCGAGCGCAGCGCGTCTCCTCCTGGAACCGAGCTGGGGCGACAGGAGCTGGGACAGCTGGTCCTCGGTGCCCTGCTTGATCATCGAGGGGTACGGCGCGGGCTTCTTCGGGCCAAGCAGCGCGGCGTCGGCGGCGAGCTTCTGTGCATCGGCGCTGGGCTCTGCCGGGGTGCTCGTCGTTGTCGTTGTCGTCTCGTCCTTTCGGCTCGGCGTCGACGAGAACGTGCGGAGGGCAATTGGCCGGGACGGACATGTCGCAGTGCCGCCGGCTGCTTGCCGCAACGACCGCACGATGGGCCGCGCAACCTGTTGGGGCCTCGACATGGCGGCGGGTGGAGGGAGTCGGCGTCGAGATCTGGAGCAGGACGCTCTCCGTTGCGAACTTCCAGGTTCGCGGAGGGAGCTGCGGCCCCAGAAACGCGCGCCGACGAAATTTCGTGGACCCGTGCGCCAGGGGCCGGCAAGCTCCGCGGCTAGCGGCGTCTGTGCGCCGCGACTCCAGATCTTTTTTCGCCAAACACCAGCACCAGCAGCGGACTCTTCCGTGTATGGGGAACGGCGATTTTGCGACAGAAAAACAGACGGCAGATTCCAGGCGAGCTCGACGAGACCGGTCCGCAGAGCAGCACCAATTGCAATTGCTGCGCGACGCACCGCGGCCATGGCCGGCAAGGGGATGAAGAGCCTCAGCGAGGCCATGAGGAGCCTGAGTCTCGCCGCACAGCCATGCAGGGCCATGCCGGTTCGTCTCCCTTTCGATGTGGTTTTGTGTTTGCCTGGCTGACCGTTGGATGGCTGCACTAGGTCCGGCAAGTTCCCATGGCGTGTAGGAGGTCAATGGCTACCGCAGTCGAAACGAGGCCCGCCAACATCACACGATCCGTCACCGAGGCCTGGAATCCCAGTACGTGCCCTGCCTTTCCCTCGCACGCTCTTGACAGTTATTGACCGGCGCCCGTAGTAACCACGGTCCCGCTCACCATCTACTCCTTCCCTACGCTCGAACCGCGCTCCCTCGAGTCTTGGTCCACGAAGCACCTGCACCTCCCGCTGCGCCGCGACATCCTCCACCTAGCCGTCGTCTTCGAAGGCGACAAGACACGGCAGGGCACGGCCTTTTCGAAAACCCGCTGGGAGGTACACGGGTCGCACCGCAAGCTCCGCCCGCAAAAGGGCTCCGGCCGCGCCCGTGTCGGCTCAAAACAATCCCCGATCAGGAGGGGCGGTGGCAAGGCGCACGGCCCCAGGCCACGCGACTTCAGCACCAAGCTCAACCGCAAGGTGTACGACCTGGCGTGGCGCACGGCGCTCTCGTACCGGTACCGCCGCGGCGAGCTGATCGTGACCGAGGACGGCCTGGAGCTGCCGCTGCCCGAGGACTTCCTCCAGCTGGCCGAGTCCGGCGCGCTGGGCCGCGAGCTCGAGGACGGCTTCATCCGCAAGTACGTGGGCGAGCTCATGACGGCGCTGCAGTGGGACAGGGACCACGGCCGGACCACCTTCATCACGGGCGACCGGCGGCCGAACCTGTTCACGGGCCTGGATATCGCGGGCGAGAACGGCCGCGCGCTGGAGCTGGAGGACGTCGACGTCAAGGACCTGCTGGAGACGGGCAGGATCGTCATTGAGCGGACGGCGCTGCGGGAGATGATCAAGGAGCACTCGAGCGATCTGGTCTCGCGCGTCGCCGTCAAGGGGCTGAATGCGGCGCCCACGATGGGACAGGTGCTTGTCCGGTGAGGAGGGAGTGGGATGGTTGGATTTGCACTGTACTATATGCCGCGACGGCCGTCTGCAAGGGACTGTTTGCTTGCGCAGCAGCTGTACGTAAAATGTAACATTTTATTTTCGAACCCATTCGCAGCTCGCCAACGCCTTCATCGCCTTGCTTCCTCCAAAGTGTGACCCTGGCGAGCCTGGACAGATGCAGTTGAGCTTTCCACGCCGAGATGGGCCGGCGAAGTTGACCCATGGGCCGTTTCAGTTTCAAGTTGCCTGTTCCAGGGAAGCTGCGTGAATCATGGCCCGCAGGCACCAGACCCAGGTCCATCAGGTCAGGTCGTCTGAACTTTCCATTCCGAGTGCTGCGTGACTGGCTCAGTCTCGCGTTGATCGGTGGCTGACTGGCTGTGGCCCCACCTACTGCAGATTGCAGACGTGCACAGACCACTGACCCGCGTCTATAAAACGCCGCTCAGGACCCCAAATCTTGCCCTCTTCTCTTCTTCTTTTCCCATCCAAGTGCAGGGGTTTTACGTGTATCAGTGAGGATTCGTCCGAGATCACGTTTTTGCTAGTTGAAAACTACATACCTGACCGCTCCCAGTTGGCCTAGGCCGGCTGGGGAATTTTTGGAAAACAAAAAATCATTTCTCGCCGAGAGAGAATCCTTTTCTTTCGTTGCCAACGTTTGCTTGTCGAGCGTGGCGAGGAAGGATGTTCGGGGGCTTGGAGCAAGAGGAGGATTGGTGGAGGGCACATGCAATGGGCATACGCGTGGTTCGATGGGCTGGCTGCGAGCGCGATGGGTTCGAACGCGACGCCTGGCTGTCGCAACACCGCGAGCATGCACGCCAATCACGGTTGATGGGAGAGGTGGTGGATGTGATGAGAGGAGGCGGTCTGTGACGGTGCCCGATGAGTCAGGCGGTCGAGGTCATTTGGTCGCACAACGTGTCAGACTGGGCTGAGGATGGCATTTTGTCATCTGGACTCGCACGCCGGCTGCAGAGAATCGGTCAGGTCGATTGTGTTCATTGTTTGGTCATCCTCGAAGAAGGTTCTTCGAGGCTACATAACCTCGGCGCAGACACTGCGGCAGAGACGCAGCTCGGTTTCAGCCCCGCGAGATGTTGCATGTCGAGCAAATCATCGCAGAAATATAGCAGTGAAATACACATACATGTAGTATGCTCCCAATCCATGCATCCTTCGGTTGTTGAGTGTATTCGTCGTTGCAAATTCAATGCCCTGCAGGCGATCCAGCCCAGCGACCTGGAATGCCGAATTTGGGCCCCGAACATCAGCCCCACCGGCTCGCCCTGTTGCCTGGGCCCGGCCCAGCTGGGAACAGTTGGAGCGCCGATGAGTCGGAATGCAGCGCCTGATGCAAGCATGCCCTATTGCATGCAGCATGAGATATTCGCGGGCAATTGGCCTCAAGATAATGGAAATATGGCACAATGCGTATTCAACGCCTATTGTACTCTCCAAAATAGACTGTGGCCGAAACCTAGCTGAGGTTCGCGGAACTCGTTTCGGAGGGCGCCGTCCGCAAAAGCTGAGGCATTTGATAAACCCGATTGGCTGCCACGCGAAGAAAGTTCGTTAGCGGGTCCGTGGGCCGAACAAGGTTCCCGCACTGTTCCGCACTGTTCTGCCCTGGGGAGAGGACCCACAAGTTTCCAGCGAACCCAGCGAGGAAGGGCGCCTCCTCTCTCGCCTGTTCACCTCACTCCATCATCGACAAACCTCCTCCCGCTCAACCGATTTCAATCGCCCAGCGCCCCTACGAGGCCCGCGATCCGCGCCGACATCGAGTCGCCAATTCCGAGACCTCTCCGTCGACCCGCAGCAGCCTCTGGATTCGCATTTCTGCCGTCCGCCGACCGCAGGAGGAGCGTCGGTGGATTGGAGGCTCGGTGATTGCCTTCGTCGCCGTTTTCGCGCGACTCGTCACGACCACCTCCTCACCCCTCCGACCACCCCACATCGCTCATTCGGGCATCGCAAGGCGATTCGGTTTCCCTCCCCGACCACCGCTTTCTTTGCGGCACCATCTCCGAGCGATCGTCTCCGGCGGATTTTCTTTGTCCGGGTCGCCACGAGCCAGAGCGACCCTTGCGCCAAGATTTTCCCACCCGACATCACCGCATCCGCGCGCATCCTCGGTCCATCATGTCCTGTCACCCTCAGACACCGCAAAGCCCTTCCCAGTTCTCTCCTAACACGAGCGACCTGATGATGAGCATGACCGGCTCCGTCGCGTCGACCACGACCACGCTGCCGACCCCCGCCCACAGCGTCAACGGGAGCTCGATCCCTTCAGAAATGACACAAGACACCGCCATGGGAGACGACTCCCCGCACAAGCGCAAGCGAGACGCCGACGACATGGGCGGCAGAGCGCAGAAGAAAGTTCACGTCGAGGACCGCAATCATGGTATCAACGACCTTCATTTGGACGTCGGCGAGAAATACCTTCTTTGCAGAACTCGTAAGGCTCCCTTCTACCCGTTCAAAGCAGCCGCGTCTTGCCGCGGCGTCAACAGGCGCTCCCACTCCGCTCATACCATGGCGCCTGTGGCCCGCTGTGTTTTTTTGACTTTGATGTTTTGGTGGCCAAATAAAACGTTGGCTACTTGTTTCTTACAGAGACTTGGTTAACGTTTGGCTCTACAGCGCACCCTCGGCCCCGACCTCACGTGTCGGAAGATCTCTTTGAGATGTATGGCTTGACAGGGCTCGCTAATGAGGTCGCCCGTGTGCTTCCCAACGGCGAAAAGAATGCGCTTAGGAAAACGTATAAAGGTCACATCAAGAAGCTCGGCGTTCAAGGCCACTTTGACGAAGACAAGCAAGACCCCAACCGGCCGTATAGCCTCTCATACCTCGTCAAGCTGCCTCAGGATGTCTGGGACCTCCAGCACGTCCGGGGGCAGGATATCAAGGACGGCTTCAGCGGCGAGGTGCAGCAGCAGCTCTTGAAGGCCATGACCATGAGCAAGGGCACCGTTCCCAAGACCCAGTGGGATAGCTCGGTGCTGGGGGATCTCGGCCCCGGAAAGGGCGAGAGGCAACTGTCGGCGAGACCGACGGCGCCCAACACCCCGCTTCCCTCGGCGGGCCTGCAAGGCCTGCCCCGGCCCAAGGTTGGCACGCCGCTCGCGCAAGATGCGGCCAGATCGATGCGCAACACCAAGAAACGGAGCTACGGTGACAGCAGCTTCGATGGCTACGGCGAGGGCTTCCCCGACGACGAGACGGGCGTCGACACCGGCTACTCGACCGGAGAGGGCGACATGGTCTCTGGCCAGAAGCGGAGAAAAAAGGTGCTCATCAACGACTACGATTCAGTCGATGAGAAACCTTTGCTGACCCAGAAACAGGCCCATTCCGCCAACCAGCCGTTCGCCAACCAGGCCCGCCAACCAGCCTACGGCGCTGGCATCACCGGTACCTAGGACGCTACCGGTGCCAAGCCATGCAGCCAGTCTGTTGAGCCGCGCCGCGGAAGAGGCAGACCCCGTCTGCAGCGCACTTAAGAAACAAAAGCCACCTGATCAGTGTTCAGGGTGATACCTGGTGACCCGGTTTGACGGCACATTCCTCGCAGCAACGCAGAACATGCCCGCTTTCTTGTTTTTGCGCGCGCAACCAAGTCGAGAGAAGGGCAACAACCGAGACGAAACAAAGACGGTCAGAGATTTTGGGCTTGCAGGTGCCGGCGCGAGGGACGGGAAGGGGGAAAAAAACTACGGGGGGCGCTACGACTCGAGGTGTGTGATGCTCAGATGGAGAGGGTCGGTCCCTCCACGCGTCACAGAGAGCGAACGGCCCCCCCATGCCGCCACATACGCTGGCCTCGAGCAAGCTGAGAGAGGGCAGGCCTATATTTGCATTTTGACAAACATTCAGCATGGCGTTGGGGTTTTGTCTTTTTTTTTTTTTACCCGGTCCCAAGAATGAGAGGGCCTTGCTATATTGCTTGGAATGAGTTTCTGCATTTTGGAACCCCCGGGGGAAGGGGGCAGGCATTACGTCGTCCTCTAGGATGGGGAGGGTTTGGGCTCTTGACGACGGCACGGGGCGGACGAAAACGGGTTCTTGTTACGTGCGAGTCGGGAAAGCGACGACGACGATTATGGGCCGGGCCGGGCCAGGCAAGGCAGTGGATGATATGATGGGAGGGCTACTCTTGCTAACCTTGGTAACGTCTATCTTATGGTTTTATGCCTGCAGCGCGTTTTCGCCGGGCCGAGATAGGCGGTAAATATATGCAATAATGATGCAGCGAGCGGTCGGTCTGGTGTTCATGATTCTGTGTGGGCTGTTGCTGTTGGGGGTGAGAATGAGTATCGCATGTGCCATGCTCTTCTCTTGGAGAGGAGGTCGGTTTGGGAAGCACTGGTGTGGGGGATGGGTGACTGCTGTAGTGGGAGCTTAGTTCTCTCCAACCAAGTAATAGCTCCTGACGAGGGACTGTCACTCTGCTGTGAGCTGAGACACCATGACTCCTGTCACCCAGCAGGTGTAAACTGACCTCGATTCAAGCTGTAGGCCTGCACCGCCCCATCCCGCCATGCATACCCGACGGCAATGCAAAACTGCGGCGTCGTCTTCCTCCTAGCCTCTTCCTTCGCCTCCTTGGCGGGTTCCCACTTCCAACCTTACCTCAGTTGAGTAAGTCAGCCCGTTCGCTGATGAACTGAGTACACATTACATTTCCCACGAGATATCTCTAGCTCTACCATCTACATATAATAAGCAGGCAAAGACTGGTGAGTTTGTACCACCACCTCAAATCCAACCAACTCAACGCATATTCCCTTCCACCCAATTTCTGAACCAACCACGCCACCCCTTCTTAACACAATCACCCCTCCCTCCCCCTAAACCCCCCCAGTAACCCCCTCCTCCTCACCAGCCAAAACAACCCGCCGCGAAGCCTCCTCCCACACCCACCCGGCAATCCGCTCCCCAACATCCCCCACCAGCCGCTCATAGTGCGGCCCAGGCACAAACAGCCCGCAGTGCGCGCCCACCTCGTCAACACCCTCCATGTAGACCTCGACCCAGGCCGGGTCGCGCGCGCTGCCTGACTTGGACGGGAGCATGCAGAATTTCCTGCGGCGGGGCGGCTTTTTCTTCTTCTCCTCTTCTCTCTCCTTTTCCATTTGCCTTTCCTCGCCTGGAAAGGGTTGGTCAGTTTCCTGGGGAGATGGTGGCGGTTTTTGGAGCAGTTTGGCTTGTTTCTTTTCCAGCTTGAGGGCTTGCCGGCGCTGCTTGTCCAGGGTCTTTTGGCGGTCTTTGAGGGCTTTGTCGCGGGCTTTGACGGCGTGGGCGTGGGCTTTCAGGGCGGCTTTGAAGGTCTTTTGGGCTTGTTTGCGGGCTTCTTTGTCCGGGTAGGCGTCGAGGTCGGGGGGTGTAGGCGGGTTGGGGACATCGGGGATGGGAGGGAGGTCCGGGTCGTTGGTTGTGGGGTCGTCTGGAGGGGGGCCGTTGGAGAGGGCTGTTGGTTCTGGATTGGGGTTGATTTCCTCGTACTCCGGAGGAGGTGAGGAGGGCTCAGCAAGCTCGGGCGCAAGCTCAGTGTTGGGTTCAAGCTCAGGCTTAGACTCAGTCTTGGGCCCAGGCTCAGACTCAGGCTCCGTCTTAGGTTCAGGCTCCGGCTCAAGCTCAGGTTCTGGTATGGGCTCGAGGATCTGGAGACTCTCCCGCCCTGGCTCATCGCTGTATTCCTCGATGGATATCCTCGGGGTCTGCACATAAGATCCCTCGGCTGACCTCCTCGGGGTCGGCGCCAGCGACTCGGTTTCCCGTGACGACCTCTCAGAGTCTCCACGCGGAGCTGATCGCCGTGGAGATCCATCTGGCGAGGGTGACCTGGGATTTTTGATCACCCCTGTGGAGACGGTGTAGTAGTTGACGAAGCGGACGCGTACGCCCCCTGGCTGGCGCCAGTCGTCAACATCTTCGAGTTTCCTGAGCCTGTTGTATCGGGACTGTAATTCAGGATAGTTTGCCAGGCATACGCCAAACTCGAGGTGAGAGACGATGTGACTGGCGGCAGCGTAGACCAGATTCTCCTCCTTGTGTTTGGTTGCGAAGTGGACAATGTTTTTGAACCAGCCGCGGTCCACAAAAGCCACATCGTTGGGAAATGGGGGGTCGAAGTAGGGGTCACGGGGGCCTGCTGCCGAAGGGCTCCCTGTTGCATTAGATGGATATGAGGAGAGCGTGGGTGAAGAAACCCCTGACGAGGGCGAAACCTCGGAATAGATGGATGGATCTGGCGAGAGGCTTAGAGACTGGGCGGCATTGACATGGTCGGTTTGTGCGTCCTGGTTCATCCCTGGCGGGCTGGGGGCAGGCCGGAAGAGGCTCGCGATGCCGGAAACCACGATGCCCGGGTGAAGACCGAGGAGTGGAGCGTCGAGGGAAATGGTGCCCAGGATGCGGTGGCGGAAGGGGGATGAAGCGTTGTATGGGCTTTGGCTTGGCTGGGGATATGTCAGCGTGCTGAGTTCTAGAGGCATATGGTGCTGAGGACATACCAGTAAAACCACATCTGCCGCAAGCAGTCCGCCCATCGAGTGTCCTACCAGGACCACGTCCGTGGTAGGAGATTCATGGGGCGCCAGCCACTTGCTAAAGTTGTCACGGGCAACATCGATGGACTTGTAGGTTTTGTAGCGGGGGTAGATCTTGGTGTGGATGGCATGGGTTTCTGCGAGAAGGACCTTCAGGAAGGCGTGGACATGAGCGGGGAACGAGCGGAAGGACGAGTTGTTGCCCATGAAGCCGTGGATGTAGACGACGAGGAGCCTCCGCTTGTGGTCGTCGCCGTCGCCGTCAACCGTCGACGGCACCAGCGACTGGGTCGACGACGTCCGGGGGTCGCGCGCACTCCACGGCGGGCTGGAGAGGCTGCCTAGGCCGCCCATCTCGCCGCCGGACGGCCTCAAAGCGCCCAGCGGCGACGGGGGGCCATCGGCAGGCTCCGGGACGCCGAGCATCGAGGATCCGGAGGCCGGGGTCGGTGCCCACTGCATGACGTCAGCAGGGATTGGTGGGCTGTTGCGTGCTGGTGTCGGCGTGGCTCGGCGGCCTGGGTTATTCCATAATGTTGTAGGTAAGCCCAAGTGGTACGTGTCGGCGTTCCAAAAAGCTTTTCACTTGCGGTGCCTTATCAAGAGACAGGTCAACGGCAGTCGACTGTGGTCATATTGGGTCTGGAAGGTGATGGAGAACCCCTGCCCCACTCCCCGCGGCCGATCTCAGGCACAGCCAGGAACGGTAACGGTGGTAATACGCGTACGATAATACGCGTATAGATACAAGAAACGTGCAAGACAGCAACTGGTCGGCTCACCCTCACGGTGCGTTCACTCTGCCCGGAACAACCCCAGGAAGCAGCCTGGAAAAACAACCCGGTCTCGAAACTCAATACCTTTCGGGAGCTGCTGGTAGCCTGGTACACTGGTTTGTTTGAAGTTATCCCACCTGGGGCCGCAGAGAAGGCCACATCCCGGACGGTGAAACAGGAGGAAAAAGAACCCCTTCTCGTTGACATGCATCAACCCGTCCGATTTCCATGCTCCCTTGCTCAGCGCCCCGTCTCCGGATCCGATATTGGGCAGCTGGCAGCACAATCTTGCCGACTATCGAATCCCGTGCTGCGTCTCGTTGTCGTGCAACAACTGGCAGCCCATCGACAGTGGGGGCGTCCACATCTCGTGTTTTTCTTTGGAAAGCGGGCAATGGCGGACGGTGGGGGCCCCTGGCCTCCATCCATAAAACCCATGTTAAACATCTGCGCCAATGAGGGCGGCGGGTGTCCGCATTCCTGCATCGGCGTCGACACCACGATTGGCCAATGGTGCCGGCCAGCGGGGGGGAAAGCCGGGCTGCCCAAGGAAGCGAGATTGGCTGCACAGGCTCAGGCCGGTGCCCACGACGACTGCGGAGCTCGCTGTCTGGGCTCTGTTGGGCCGGCAATTTAAATTAAAATAGATCTCTGGCCGCCGGGAGAAGGCCGCTTCGCAGGCGAGCGAATATCCACGCGACGTTGCCCGTTCGCGCTGCTTCTTTCTTTCTTCTTTCCACCTGGTTGTCAGGCGTGCCGCTGCGAGTTTGACCTCCTCCAGCAGCGCTGACATGTGGAGCGGGTGAGTCGACAGCATTCCGGTGCCTCCCCCTAACTTTGACGATACAGTACATTAACGCTTGGCTTGGCTGCAAGAAGGGACGGTTAAAGTCGAATTTCCGGTTTTCTTTCGACGAGACAGACGAGAGAGATGCTGGGGTGACTGCGACCATGACGAGCCGACCGCTCTGGATCACGCGCACAGCCAGCCTCGAGTTTACGAGCATCCATCCCTCCAGGCCATCGACGGGACCATCGAATACGGGATCGGGCTGCTAGCCTGCCGTGCGATTCGTGCCCACCGCCAACGCCTCTTTTTTTTTTTGGCAGCTCTTGCCCACATTCGTTCCCACAGCCACGCAAGCCAGTCGTCATGACTAACCAAGGCGATGCCAGCGGGCCTTCACTCTTTCAGGCCCGCAGCACCCGCCACAACCACATCCACAACCACAACCATAACCTCAACCACCAGCACCTGCATCTGCATCAACACCGTCGTTTGCAACCCCTCGAGGCCGACACCACCTCGCCCCACATTCGTTCACCGCCAAACGAGAAGCTGCATGGCCGCCAGGTCGTCATCGTCCAGACCGTGTCCGTCGTCCACTACATCGATGCCACGGGCGCCGTCACCAGCGTCGACACCCTGACCTCGGATTCTGTCGCACCGCCTACCCTCGGCTTGCCGGCAGTTGTCACTGCTGCTCTGACCGCTATCGGCGACGTGTTGCCCAGCGTGTCTCTCTCTGGCCTGCTTCCCGATCTGACCGATGGCGCGCCATCGTCAACCACCTCCGCCGAGTCGGAGACCTTGTCGTCTTCCTTGTCTGCGTCCTCGGAGACGTTGACGTCCACTCCTTTAAGCAGCTCGTCTGCCTTTTCCACGTTAACGGGGGTTTCCAACTCGTCGTCAAGTGCGTCTGATTGACCCGGTGCCCTTTGTCCGCCCGCTGACGCTTGCTAGCACACACACCTTCGCTCTTTGGCAATTCCACCATCAGCCTTTTCTCGAATTCTACACGGACCTCGTCCTCTTCTCGTTCCACATTCGCTTCTACTTCGACCAAGAGCAGCAGCTCTCTCTGGACTTCCACAGCCGATGCCAATGCTCCCACGATTGCGGCTGGCGGAGCCGGCACAAATACCGACGCTGGCGCTTCGGCTGCCGTCCCCGTTCCCGTGGAACCGACCGCCGACGCCCCTGCTGGGCTCGCCCCTGAAACCCGAAATGTCGTCGTCGGAGGAGTCGTCGGCAGTCTTGCCGGCATCGCCCTCATCGCCGTCGCCCTACTGTACTTGCTGAAGTGGAGGAGGCAGCGCGGCCAGGGCATCATGTTGCTAGGCGACGGGGACAGCACAGCCCGGGGCAGGGGCTTTTCATCCGGCGGATCGGCCAGCCCCAGCAGCGGGAGGGCCATGGCGGAGCGAACAGGCCCGTTTGCGATACCGTCCGCCCTCGCCATGTTGAGCGGCAAACGAGCGATCGACGCGCCGCCCTCCGAACCGCCCACCCAGGAGAAGGGATTCTACAGGGTATCCGGCAAAAAGTTGGTCTCGGTCCTCGAATCCGGCGGTGACGGCTACACCGACCCCCACGACAGCATCGGCAGCGCGTCGTCGTACTACCGCCACTCGCAAGCGTTTTCGGATAGCTCGAACCCCTTCCAACTCGGATCGCCCATGCGCCCGGTCAGCGGCGTCCCCATTTACCACGACGGCGCTCAACGCACTCCCGTACAAGAGCATGGGCCATTACCGCCCGGCCATCGCCACTCAGTAGCCCTGCCGATACCGGATCCCGTCGGCCGCAGCTTTGCGTCGCGAGACGGGTCGCGGGGGTCCGGTTCGCGGTTCACCGAGGACGCGTGACGATGTTTGGCGGAAAAGTCGATTTACATTGTACATGCTGCATTACTTATTCAATAATGTCTGGAACAACGGCGTCAGGGTGGCAGCCTGGCGCGATTTACATACACACTCTCTCTCTCTGTCTATTGGGCACACACCACATAGGCCATCTCTGTCAGCTCGGGACGCGATAGATGTAGATACAGGACCGGCGAGTACTTTTTGGGTGCATTTGGCATCTTGTGCCGCCGGCGGGCCTTTTGGCGTCGAGTTTTGTGTTTACGGGACTTCGCTGTACATACTTTTCTGGGGAGCATCCATCAGAGGCGAATATATTTGGTGGACACATACATCGCATGAACCCGTCTGAAGCTTGCCTGTGTCCCCTGCCGCGCCGTTCCATTTTCCCAGCTGGGGACTGTCCTTGGCCGCCCTTGGGCTTCACTTTGAGTCATGAGCTTGAGACCGGAGATTCTTGCGGACAGGACCTTCCTTCATCGGACACCCGTGTCGGCTTCGAGGGCAGAAGGGAAGGGGCGTTGTGGCCATCCCTGCCACCTTGCTCTCTCATTCATCGCTCCTTCCTTCTTCCCGCTCACCTTCAAGAGCGTGACTCGGAGTGTTGCGTCTAAGGTATGTGAGATCCCTTACCTAGTATTCTTCGACTCGAACATTTCGGTGTTGTTGTTACCTCCTGTCGCCCCTATTCTGTTTCCTTTCCCCTTTATTCTATATATGTTGTTTTGGTTTTGTTTCTTTTTTCCGCTCTTGTTTTGCCACCTTTCGGGTGACTTGTCGTTTAGGCCTACCATCTAATCCTTCTATCATGTTCACCAGGTCAAGCGCTTATATACCTTATTCTAGGTTGAGATAGATTGAATGACCATGACAGCTGCAAAGCAATCCCCCGAGTAAACTCTCGAGTTTGCGACTTGTACAGCTACTACGTTCCGAGGTACTCCTCTCGAACCACAGCGGGGTCAGCGATGACAGCGCTGTGCCAGGCACGCAGTGAACTCTTAGTATGAGGCCATAAAGTGGTCATATTCGATGTCCTTCCTCGGTGTTAGAGGCAGGAGAGGAAGGCGCGGTCTATATACTTCATAACCCGGCACGACAAGGGGCTGACGGCCGGCTGTCATCGCTAACAGCCGGGCTCGACAGTCCTGTCGTGGAACAATATTTCTATATATTAGTTTGTCCTTAGAAAAGCAAAGAGTCCTATTACCACTTCAAGGATTCTTTAATACAAATGTCTAAACTAAAAACATAGACCCTTGTTCCTTACTCCTCTCAATAAAGAAGAAACTTGGGTTTACACTTGAAAAAAAACACTTAATGACCCGCACCCGACTTGAACGGATAACCTTTCGATCGCCAATTAACTGGAGTCGAACGCGCTACCAATTACGCCAGCAGGCCTTGTATTGGATGAGTTAACATAGCAAGAAGATAGTGCTTCTATAGTTGCAAGGACAGAGAAGTCAACGTTCCTATCTGTTCGTATTGCACAGTGATCATCGTATATACTGCTAGAACAACGAAAATTATATCTTTATCATGATATATAGGCTTATGTTAACGAAGGAGCGATTAAATAGTTCTTTAAGGGTTGAATTAAAGGAGATGATTTAGGTAAATTCGAGTTTGTAAATCGTTACAAGGTTTGGAGCTCATCAATGACTTCTAGAAAGTATCTGTTTACTGACAACCAGCGAAAGCAACGTGTAATTTAAGTGTGCTAGGAACTCTATATCGTTTAGACTCGCTTCGAACACAGTTTATATTACAGCTATATACAACTTCCATATCTATATGTCATTCAGTAACCTATAAATGGGAAAGTCAACGCTTATAGAAATTTGCTCAAGACCAGTTGCTCCAAAGTTAGCATCTAGGCAGACATGGGATTGTAAAATTAATACCAAATCATGACTTTGGCAATGCCTTACTCAGGGTGCTGAGGTCCTAACCTTTAGGACTGTCACGGTCTCCTTACTTGACTGTAGATGCCGTTCAAGTTCCATGAGGAGAGGCATGCTGCTTCCTTACTCGCAAGGTAGATCATGAACTTTGCTAATTTGGCCTTTCATTTCTTATAGTCGCACCTCGAGTCTTTCCTACTCTAGGAAGGCGTTAGAGTCCCCTCTGTCTTAACCTCAGACCACAAGGTACTAACACACTGCTGGCCGACGTTTTGGTCTCCTCCTTAACCCTATATTTAGTTAATCCCCGAAAGTTGTACATATATCACTTGGCGCAATGCTTTCCTTTTAAAGTTTTGAATGTTGTATGCTTCAAGATTCTTCTCTTTCCTCTTCATCCAAGTTTTTAAGTCAACTAATTTAAGTTCCTCTCTAAGCTACAGGATTTGCCATCAGAGATGTTATTTTGGGTCGAGGATGGCGATTTTCGTGCTCAAATGTGCCCGGAAATGGGAGGGCCTCCAAGACAATGGGTGCTCTAATGACCGACTCAAAGATGGAAGTTCCAAAATTAAGGCTTGGAATCCACCGAGGCAAGCCCGCTGCCGGCGAGGAAGGGATGTACCGTACCAACGATGGCGCAAACACCGGTTTGTATGACTGCTGTGTTCTAGCCTTGGCACCTTCCTCGGTGGGTTGGCAAGAACCCCCGTCGACGCCAATGTGGCAGGCCCGCCTGCTAGGGAGGAAGGACCGATTTCAGTCGGCCGGGACTCACGAGCCCCCTCTTACCTAGGTACACACACCACCTCGCCGTCTGATCAACAAGCACCAGCCCGCCAGACTCTCCTCTCCGAGCACTTTATCATTGCCTCCCACACACCGCCATCCCCCGCCGCCTCGTCATCACCAAAGGCAGTTACCAGGGGAATCGAGGCGTAAGAGCAACCTATTTAGTCAGGCAGCTCGTCTCTCCCCTTCTCTTCCTTTTTTTCTTTGGCGATCTTCACAAGTCATAAGTTCACAACTGGAATGCAGCGACATTGCTTGCTTCATCCCATTGTGTTTTGCCTTTTTTCTTTTTCGGATTTTGAACGCTGATATTTTCCTGTACAGAAGAACTCATTCTCTCTCTTCTCTTTTTTCCCCAAAGTCGACTAAAAGTAAGTTCTCATTTTCTTTCTTTCTTTTTTTTTTCTGTGTCTTTCATTTTTCGGTGTTCGTTTTGCTTTACTGTCCTCTTTCCGTCCGATCATTCTCGGCCAACCTACGCTGGGCCAGACCAGAATCATGGATGGCAAAACCCCTCCCGCCCCCTTTTCTACTATCAGGTCTGGCAGCAGGACTCCCGCCCTTCAGATCTTTGGGTTGTGTCATGACGGGGCGGCTCCTCCACGATGACCCCTGCTTGATGTTGACGTTCATCTCAAGGCTCCCGCTAATATGGACGTGTAGAATGCCTACCAACGAGAAGTCCGCGGGCGCGCCCCCTGCCTCTCCGCCCCCGGCGCCCAGCGCCCCCGGCCGGCCGTCGTCTGCGGTGCCCCCCCGGGCTGCTTCCGTCGCGGGGCCTGCTCCCGCCCCTGCGCCCGCCGGTTCTGGCCGCCCGGCACCCGGCCCCGCCCATAGTACGAAATACACATGTTGGGGTGGTACGAACTTGAGATGGCTAATTATTTTTGTTAGTGACCCTCAACCTTCCTGACGGAAGGTCCGTGAGCTTCGTTGGCTCTCGGAGCCAGCAGCTCGTGCAGCTCCGGGCGGCGCTGGCCGCGACCGCGCCCCCCGCGCCAAAGAGAGTTAGTTCATTGCTTGTTTTCATTGCTTGCTGTTGGTTAAGTAGTGGCACTAACCGGATATAGAGTGCGCCGGAGGAGGAGGAGGAGGATGACGAGGAGGCTCCCTTCAAGAAGGTATAGTATTCCCCCCCTTTTCCTTGTTTTCTTTCTTTTTACCTTGTTTCCTTGTCATTGCCTATCTCTTTACCCTCCAAGTTTCTTTTTCTATTACTAATCTGCTACTAGGGCAAGAAGCGCCGGATGCGCCCCCGCGACAAGGCCCGGGCCGAGGAGGCCGAGAAGAAGAGGAAGGAGAAGGAGAAGGCCGAGGAGGAGGCCGAGGTGAAGGTCGAGGAGGAAGCCGACGACGACGAAGACGAGGAGGACAAGGCCGAAGACAAGGCCAAGGAGGAGGGGGAGGAGGAGAAGAAGAAGAAGAAGAAGAAGAGGAAGGACAAGAAGAAGAAGAAGGACAAGAAGAAGGAGGAGGAGGTGGTCAAGGCCGAGGTCCAGGTCAAGGAGGAGGAGAAGGATGAGGCCGAGGACGAGGCCGAGGATGAGGAGATGGAGAAGGAGAAGAAAGAGGAGAAAGACGACAAGATTGTCGTTTAAGATCGAAAGCGAGGGAGAGGCGTTTTAGAGGGGGAAGGGGGGTAAATCTATCATTTGACCGTTTGTTGTTTTCCTTTTCCTTCTTCTTTTCTTTTCTTCATAAGTGAATTTGTCATTCTCGACGATGGCGTCAAAGCGGTCCCGGGTTGTCGTTCAACGGTTGATGTGCAGGGGTTCGTTTGTGAGACAATCTTGAAACGGACAAGGGTTGGGTCGGGAGCAACCACGGCTCACGACCAGATGCGGCCCCAACACGTGCAATGTGACCGACCTCGAGATAGGTTTGTTTGGCTCCCGGGGCGGCAAAGGCGATGGTGGAAGCCCTGACGAAGGTCGTCCGAAGGAGTTAGCATGAAGGCATATGATGAGCACATCTGGCCACCCTGGATTGTTCCCCTCGAGGGCCAAGTACGCATGCCAGAGGATCTCGAGCCAAGCGACTGAGCAACAGCATCCGGAACAGACAATAAGCCCATGCTGGATCCTTGAGACGGGAGTGCGGTGATGGCGACTAGTCGGTGTCTCTGATGATGCAAGCTGCAAGGCTGGAACCCCCTGCCAGGCTCTTGGCCATCTCCAAACGCCGGAGCCCGGGTCAGGCACACTGGTCTCTCGCCTGATTTGCTGTGCGTCTGCTGGGCGTGGGACACCGGATTCAGGTGTCACTGCTTTCGGTTCCGGGGATCACGGCGTGGGTGTCTGGAGACTGGGGTCCTGGCGGAGCGTGGGCGGAGAGGCCTCCGTGGTATCTGCTAGCAAGTAGCAACTGTCCTGGAAGGCTTGACAACCTCCCGCGCTTCCACATAGGTAACAATGTGAGAATGCCATGGCTTGTGCTGTGCCGTCTGTGGCTCTGCGCCGCCTTGACAAAGAACTGGAAGTCGTCCCAAAGGCCCAAATTGCCCGAGGTCGGGTGCTCGGAGAGGCCCGGCTGACCAAGCACTTTTAAGGGAGCGCCCTGAATTTTGGCTGTCGTCCGTGCGCTCGGCGCTATCCCGCTCCTCACCTGGCTTGACTCCAGGGCCTCGACTGCTGAATTGGGCCGTGCCCCGCCATACCAACGAGGCAGTTAATACTCGTCAAGCGCTGCCCATGATCTGCGTCTTTCCTCAGGTCAAAACTCCTTCGTCCGGTCTTCTTCTGCAGCTCCCTGTCGGCCTAGGATGCAAGAAAGGAGTCACGATCATCACTGACTACGCGGCCAACGACGACATCCCCAGATTCCTGCATCCACTGTCAGCCCTGTCTGACTCGCCACCAGCGTCCCTTCCCGGTCCGCCTCTCCACTAAGACGACCCAGCAGCCGCTCCCAGGATCGCCGAGATATTCCCACATCTGCCCTGCCACGAGCCCAACGACGGCAGTGGAGCCAGTCGACATCCTCGAGCCCGCCGGCATGCTATGGCGATAGCCAGACGACCTCTGTCCGACATCGTTCTGTATCAAGCTGCCCAGCCCCCAAATCCCGGCTGTTCCGGCCCATCCCGTCCTCGGAGTGGATGGTAATAATAGCATCTCCCAGTCGGCGGCTACACTGCTACACGAACAGCCCCGCGACTTCGAATAGCCTTCCCCCGTTCATATCAGAGAGTTCCTCGGTTTTCACTTCATCTGTCCGCCACCGAGCTTGCGATCCCCGTCCGAATCGATACGGCACCAACGGCTTCTCACGATGGACCACAACATGCATTCGGGCTTTCAGATGCCCATCCCACCGCCGCCCCTCATGAACCCGCCGCCTCAGATATTCGGGGGCTACAACGAACATGGGCTCCCGATGCCGCAACTACCGCCCGACCTGATCGCTGCGCAAATGTTTGGGGACCATGGATTGTTGGAAGACACAAACGAAGCAAAGAGGAGGAGGATTGCGAGGGTGAGTCGATGGGCGCCGCTCGGTTCGGATGATACAGTGTGGCAGATATGCTGACCGGACACTGCCAGGCATGCGACATGTGCAGGAAGAAGAAGATCAAGTGCGACGGCAAGCTGCCGGCCTGCACACACTGTACCAACTACAAGACGGACTGCGTCTTCACGCAGGTGGAAAAGAAGCGGAACCCGCCCAAGGGGTGAGCCTCGCCGCCCACAGTTGCAGGATGTCGGCTTACAGATTGGAACAGGGCCAAGTACATCGAGGGGCTTGAGAACCGGTTGGGGCGCATGGAGCACCTGTTGAGGTTATCAGGTACGCCTGACGCTCCTTATCCCAGCTGGGCACCCATAGCCGTCCCTTGGACCGTGGTCCGCTAACATCGCTGGTGTAGGCTTGCTTGGCGAAGATGACAACGGCGCCACTGACCTGGGGACCCTGGAGAAGAAGCTTGTCGAGAAGCACCAGCAGTCGAGGCAAGCTTCGCAGGCCGTCTCCGACCCTACCTCGCCCCCACCGGCGTCAGGCCGGGATGGTAGCGCCTCAACACCCCATAGCTCTCTGACGTCTCCCGAGCCTGTTAAAGACAGCGATAAGACGATGAGATCCGCGACCCCTGAAAAAGACAGCCAGGACGACGAGCGGGAAGAGGTTGCCGAGCTGTCCGAGATGATGTGCTCATTGGTCACTAACACTAATGGCGAGACGCGGTATATTGGTACGAAAAGCCTCGGCTATGAGTTGTCTTTGTTGCTGACCATCTACAGGCTCATCTTCTGGATTCTCCATCTTCTCGCCCAAGGGCGTGCAGTGGGTCAACGAGAAAATGGGGGATTCGTCCTTCCAGCAAATGATATCAGATGTCTCGATCGACGACCACAAGTGGACTGCTTGGAAGCCCGATGTCTTTGGGGATCTCTTCCGCCGCACCGTCTTCAGGGACCTGCCCCCAAAGCCCGAGGCGCTGTCGCTGCTCAAAGATTACTTTGAGAACTTCAACTGCATGTTCCCGCTCTTCCACCAGCCGACCTTCATGCACCTGGTGGAGAGGCAGTACTCGAACGACCCTTACACCGGATCCGGATGGTGGGCAAGCTTGAATGTGGCGCTCGCCATCGCGCACCGCCTGCGTGTTATGAGCAATCTGGTCCCGCAAGAGGAGGACGACAAGGCTTGGGCCTACATGAAGAACGCCATGGCCGTGTTTTCCGAGCTAGCCATGCGCAACACCGACTTGCTCAGCGTCCAGGCGCTGCTGGGCATGTCTCTCTTCATGCAGGGGACGCCGAACCCGCAACCGTCCTTCCTGCTCATTGCCACGGCAATCCGGCTCTCGCACACCATCGGCCTCCACAAACGCGGGACGGGGTTCAACCTCAATCCCATCGAGATCGAGCAGCGCAAGCGCGTGTTTTGGATCGCCTACATGTTGGACAAGGATCTGTGCCTGCGGTCTGGGCGACCGCCAGCGCAAGACGACGACGACATGAACGTGGAGCTTCCCGATGCCGACCCCGCGGACGGCATAGGTAACATTCCTCTGGGAGACGGGAAGGGCAAGATGAATCTGTTTCGAGTCATGTGCGAGCTCGCCATCGTCGAAAGCAGAGTGTACACGAAGCTGTACTCAACCAAGGCCACCAAGCAGTCGGACGGCGAGCTGCTCAACACGATTGGAGAGCTCGACAAGGAGCTGGAAGACTGGAAGGACCGAATCCCGATCGACTTCCGCCCAGAACACGAGATCAATGCCTCGCATACGCCCCTCATCCTTCATATTGTCATGTTGCATTTCAACTATTACAACTGCCTCACCACCATCCACCGCATGTCGATCCACCACGGCTACTGGACCAGCCGCCTATCCGACTTTGCCATCCAGGGGCTCAACGCGAGGCCACTGAACCCGCGTATCTTCTCTTCGGCGGCGTTGTGCACGTCTGCTGCGAGAGCATCGGTGTCTCTGCTCAAATACATCCCGCAGGGCGATTTCTCTTGTGTCTGGTGAGTTATTGGCCCGTTTCTTGTTAGTCTGTGTTTCTAATTCGTTGCAGGATGGTGTTGTATTTCCCCGTCTCTGCGCTTGTCACACTATTTGGGCATATCTTGCAGAACCCCCTCGACCCAAGGGCACGTTCCGACACCAAGCTGATGAACGTGGTCGTCAACTTTTTATCAATGCTTGGCCACGAGGCAGAAACGGGGGGTGTCCACCGCATGCTCGGCGTATGCTCCGAGTTTGACAGGATCGCCAAGGTCGTGATCGATAAGGCGGAGAAGGACCACGCCTCACGGCGGAAACGCAAGAACCAGGACCAGCCGCTGAGCAAACCCGCCGCCAACCCCTCCAGCAACACCAACGCGGCCGACTCCCCATCCTTCAACCCGAACCCGGTACCGCCAACATCGCGGCCCACGACAGCGAGCTCCGCCACCCCGCAGCCAACGGGGATGCATGCGGCAAGCAACAATCAAAGACACCTCTCCCCGCCGGCCAACGACCGCCGCTCACCACAACAAAACGCAAACAACAGCTACAGCCCCATGACGGGCACCATGAGCCAGTCCCCCTCGCCGGGCCTCGCGCCGACGGGCTGGCACGGCGAGTTCACGCCCGACAGCTCCGACTACAACAACGCGTACGGCGGGGGGGACATGGGCTCGTACGGCAGCGCCGCCATGGACGCCATGGCGGCGGCGGCGGGGATTGGAGGGGTGGCGGGTGGTGGTTTCTTCCAGCAGCCTATGCTGCCGCAGGATCTGTTTAGCTTGCCGATGACGCTGGATTGGAACTGGGCTGAGATGAGTGGCGGGGCGTATCCGAGCGTGGAGAATGGGAATTTTGGGAGTATGGATGTCAGCGGGGGTGGACAGGAGGGGGGGCATGGGCTGGGTCAGGGGCAGGGGCCCGGTCCGCATGTGAGGTGACCTGACCTGATCTGATCTGACCTGATCTGATCTGACCTGACCTAGCCTGGCCTGGCCTTTGGGGGGTATGCCGGACGCGGAGGAGTGGGTGTATGAGGTCATTGTTATCTGTTCGGTCTAGACTGGTTCACTGGTTGGCTGGTTTCTTTTTTTCTTCTTGGTTACAGCAGGCGTGGGTATATTTCTTTTCTCTGGTGGGTTATTCTTTTTTCATTATTATTTTGTTGGTTCTTTTCTTCTTCAGGAATATATGACTCCTTTTTTTTTTTCTCTTCTGTACTAGTTCTAGGTTATGGTTGTCTTCTTGAGCAGCATAGTTATGATGGTTGTTTTACGTTGTTTATTTTAATGTCTTGCCCTTCTGGCGTCTAGTTTGTAACCTTGCTAGCAACGTCTCAGTTATTGTTGAATTACGTAGAGTAACCGGGAGAAAAGATGATACGATAGAAACATATGGCTATTTTTTGTTGACCTTGTTGGCTGTTGTTCCACAGGTTGCCATTTTTGGAGTGTGTTGCTCCTGGAGAGGTTGAGCGAGTCATGGAAGGGTGAGATGAGGTGACACGGGATGTGGGCGCGTGAGAGTTGATTCATGGATGGGCCTGGGGACGGGAGGCTGGGCTATTATTGGAAGACGTGACGGTAGGTTTTGATATGCTGAGTAAGGGATCTATCTATCTGGGTTGGTCTGGTGGTCGGCAGTCAGTCGGGAGGGTGGAAGGAGGAGGATGAGTGCGTGGCAGCTGTTATTCTAGGTGTGATTAAGTCTTGACAATCAATCCTGGGATTGTGCATGCTTTGGGTTTCTTATGATTAGGTTGGGTTTGGTACCGCGGTGCATGGCTAGCACTGGGTTTGATGTCGACGACCTGACTTGAGTGAAGAGCCCGATGTACGCCTCAGATTCTCGCAACATCGCAATCTCTCTCTCTCTCTCTCTCTCTTTTTTGTACGAGTCGTGCTGGTGAAGCAAACATCCCGAACGGCTGCTGGAACCCTGGTTTCCAGCATGCGTGCACTTCCTCGCCTCGATCCATGACTCCATTGCACACGCCACCTCTCTCTGCCTGGCCGGCGTTAGGAAGTAACTAAGTGGCCATGTCCGGCACGGTGCAATGGGAGGCCCGGCCCGAAGTTAGTCAGCCGGAAGCCATGATTCTTGAGCGCACGTGACTGCGCGCTAGCCGCTTCCGGTTAGCCAATTGGGCGAGCGGCCAGTTTCCCGCCGCATGCAAGAGCGTCACCCATTGGACCCGACTGCTGCAGGGCTTTGATTTTCCGACTCGGCCGTGCCGGACTCGACAAGACGCACACACACCGGCAAGACACTGACAGTTTCGGCGGCGACAAAGCGATCGCCAGGGAGTGCGGCAGCAGGGCAAGAAGGGAAGACGAAGATTCGAGTGGTCTGCCGTGCCTCGGAGACTGGGCGGACCCGTTCAGACTTCAGAGGGCCCGCAATCTCGACAGAGACAGAGACCTTGCCTAGGTTCGCATCCTCGCGTCACCCAACCACCGCCTCACGATCCCCCCGCCATCGCGACCATGTTTCGCACCTCGGCCCGCCAGCTGGCGCGCTGCTCACGCCTGCCGCTGCGGCCATTAGCAAGACCGGCATTCCGCGCTGCCCGCTTCCCCCAGACCACGCCCGCCGCGACCCTCCTCGCTATCCGATCCAAGTCGACCAACTCGCCGACACCCGGCGACGCGAACAAGAAGCAGAATGGCGCCAAAGATGCCAACCAGCCAGCGCCCCTACCCCGACGGGAACCCCCTCCCGGCTTTGTTCGCCTGACCAAGGAGGAATACGCCGAACTCACCAACTTCCTGACGGTTCTTTCGACGTCGCAGAAGCAACGCGCCGAGATAGACCAAGTCTTCAAGGCGGTCGAGGAGATTGGTGTTCCAGAGGAGCTTCGGGACATCCTGCGGCGCAAGATGAACGGGAAGCTCGGCATGATGGATGCTGTCAAGCTTCCCAAGATAGCGTTCAAGCTGGCGTCGGGACTGGCAGAATTCCAAGTAGAACCCCCAACACCGCAAGGCAAGGCGCCCAACTTTGTCTCGAACAAGCCGGGAGAGGAGAAGGACCAGCAACAAAGGGAACAAGGGGAGCAAAAACAGCAGCAGCCACAACAGCAACAGCAACAGCAGCAGCAGCAGCAGCAGCAGCAACAGCAACAGTCCAACCAACAGGGGCAGAAGAAGCAGGGGGACGCCAAGCAACCACCACCGCCCCGCCGCTTTGACATGTCCGACACGGTGACGTGGATCATCGCCATGGCGGTGCTGTACCCCTTCTACTCGATGATCTTCTCCCCCGAGACGTCCCGCGAGATCACCTGGCAGGAGCTGCGCAAGAACTTCTTGGACAGGGGCCTGGTGCAGAAGCTAGTCGTCGTCGACAAGCGGGTGCGCGTCGAGCTCAACCGCGATGCCGTCCGGAACATGTATCCCGACTCGCAGGCGGCCAACGCCAACTTTGTCTACTACTTCTCCATCGGCTCTGTCGACGCCTTTGAGCGGAGGCTGGACGAGGCCCAGCAGGAGCTCGGAGTCCCCGCCACCGAGAGGATACCGGTGAGCTACGCCCAAGAGGGCATGGCCGCCAGCCTCTTGATGGCCTTCGGGCCGACCATTCTGATTGTCGGCCTGCTCGCCTGGGTGTCGCGCAGGGCCGGCGGCATGAGCGGAGGCTCCAGCGGCATGTTCGGCTTCGGCAAGAGCAAGGCCAAGATGTTCAACCACGACGCCGCCGTCAAGGTCAAGTTCTCCGACGTGGCGGGCATGGACGAGGCCAAGACCGAGATCATGGAGTTTGTCAGCTTCCTGCGGACCCCCGAGCGCTTCCAGAGGCTAGGCGCCAAGATCCCCCGCGGCGCCATCCTCTCCGGTCCTCCCGGTACCGGTAAGACGCTGCTCGCCAAGGCGACGGCCGGCGAGTCGCAGGTGCCCTTCTACACGGTCAGCGGCTCCGAGTTCGTCGAGATGTTTGTCGGCGTGGGCGCTTCCCGCGTCCGCGATCTCTTTGCCACGGCGCGCAAGAACTCGCCCTGCATCATCTTCATTGACGAGATCGACGCCATTGGCAAGTCTCGTTCCGAGGGCGGCGGCTTCCGGGGCGGCGGCAACGACGAGCGCGAGGCCACGCTGAACCAGATCCTGACCGAGATGGACGGCTTCAACACGTCGGAGCAGGTGGTGGTTCTCGCCGGCACCAACCGGCCCGACATTCTGGACAAGGCCCTGATGCGGCCGGGGCGCTTCGACAGGCACATCCACATCGACCGGCCGACCATGAAAGGCCGCAAGGACATCTTCAAGGTGCACCTGCAAAAGATCCTGACCAAGGAGGACATGGACTACCTGACGGGCCGTCTCGCTGCTCTGACACCAGGCTTCGCCGGCGCCGACATTGCCAACGCCGTCAACGAAGCCGCGCTGATCGGTATGTTTTCGCGTTACTTTTTATTTAGTTAGACTGTATACTAACAGCTTGCAGCTGCCCGAGCCAACGCGGCCAGCGTCGAGATGATCCACTTTGAGCAGGCCATCGAGCGTGTCATTGGCGGCCTCGAGCGCAAGTCGCTGGTCCTCAGCCCCGAGGAGAAGCGGACGGTGGCGTACCACGAGGCCGGGCACGCCATCTGCGGCTGGTTCTTCCGGTGGGCCGACCCGCTGCTCAAGGTGTCCATCATCCCGCGCGGGCAGGGGGCGCTCGGGTACGCGCAGTACCTGCCCTCGGGCGACGCGTACCTGATGAACACCAACCAGCTGATGGACCGCATGGCCATGACGCTGGGCGGGCGCGTGTCGGAGGAGATCCACTTCCCGACGGTGACGACGGGGGCCAGCGACGACTTCAAGAAGGTGACGCGCATGGCCACCACCATGGTGACGCAGTGGGGCATGTCGGAGAAGCTGGGCCCGCTGCACTTTGAGAACGACCAGAACCAGCTGCACAAGCCCTTTGCCGAGTCGACGGCGCAGGCCATCGACGCCGAGGTGCGCCGCATCGTCGACGAGGCCTACAAGCAGTGCAAGGACTTGTTGACGGCGCGCAAGAAGGAGATTGGCCTCGTCGCCGAGGAGCTGCTGCGCAAGGAGATGCTGACGCGCGACGACCTCGTCCGCCTGCTCGGCCCCCGCGAGTGGCCCGAGAAGGACGAGTTTGCAAAGTTCTTTGACAACCGCCAGGGCCAGAAGAGCGCCCCGCCGCCCTTCCCCACCGAGAGCACCGACTCGCCTGATGAGTCGCAGCCGGCGCTGTTTAAGGGGGCGGGCGAGGGCGGGAGGTGAGGGGCCACGTATGTAAAGAGAGAGGCAGGACAGATTGGTGGAGCGGGAGAGAGAGAGAGAGAGAAGAGAGTATCTACCCGAAAACTACTCAACTCGTACATGTTTGTATCAATAGGTATGGCGCATTTGCGGCAGCAAGGGAAGGCGAAAGGGAAAGGGAAAGAGCAAGCAAGCTGCTAGAAAGAAGGCGCCTTTGTTTCTTGATCCTCTTCTCTCTCTGTTCTCTGTTTCTCTGTTCTCTGTTGGCGGCGGCAGGCGACAGACAGCCTGTGCGGGATGTGGATAGACTAGGACGCTTTAGCACGTGTGTTGTACGATACTGTTGACGCCGAGGTTTCTTTTGTCAATATCTATTGTGTAGAGTATGCATGGATTTGTACGTGTCGTGCTTGGCTCTTGTTCTGGTGAATACAAGCGAGTGGCTTGTGTTGTGACACTCGGGGGATTTCGCCTGCTTCGACTTACACAGCATGGCCCGCCGTCTCGGTCCGGTCGGGACGGCCTTCGATCTAGTCATCGGGTAGACCTGAGCCCATATTCAGGGGTAACACGATATTGGGAAAATGTCAACAATTGCCCTGTCCTTTGCATG
This sequence comes from Parachaetomium inaequale, assembly GCA_033296685.1. Lineage (NCBI taxonomy): Eukaryota > Fungi > Ascomycota > Sordariomycetes > Sordariales > Chaetomiaceae > Parachaetomium > Parachaetomium inaequale. Next base: position 235,088 of record MU854334.1, read on the forward strand.
GAATTTGGGGTTTGCGACCTTTGCCCTGCCATGAAGGGTGATGGTGACTATATTTTATTTTAAGAAAAAAAGACAAACCCCGTTGGAACTCAACCACATCAGCACAGGACAACAATGCCTTGTTCTCCAACATCGGAAAACCGGCATCAGATCTGCACATTAGGTGTCAGGTCAGGCCGCGCTGTTGCCGCTCTTTGGGGGGTCGGTCCGTTGTGGGTCCGCCCGCCCCTGCTCCCGTCGTTAGTTCTTTCGCCGCTGCCGAGATGCGACGGGATCCATGTTCCGTTTCTTGCTTCGTGATGGTTTTTTTTCTTTGGGTTTTTGTTTCTTCAACCGAGCCTCGGTGTTCTGGTGTTGTAGACGTCGGAGCAGACCCTCCTATCTTTGGACAGACAAAACTAAACTAGGGAATCACGATGGGACGTGGCCGAAGCTGCAAGTGAAGATCGGACCGCTGCAGCACCGAGGACCTGCTTGAGCCTAGGACCAAGGAACAGCTCTTACCATACATACTTCTATCCCTTATCAGTAGTTCAATCATTGCGTCCTTGCATCAAACACTACATCTCCACCGCGCCGGACCTCGGATCAGCACATAATGGCCTCCACCTCCGAGAAACCCCCCGGCCCCGGACCCGGCCACGACGGCCTCACCCTGCCAACAACAAACGACCCCCACCAGAACCGCCCCGGACCCGGCCCCCAGCCCCGAACCGGCCTCCGCATCCGCGACTGGGTCCGCCCCCCCGCGTCCGGCGAGGCCCGCCACCACCCGAGGCATGACACCGCCGCCTTCCAACTTGCCGTCGCCGCCGGACCGGACTCGGACCCGGCCCCGGAGCAGCACCGGGGCCCGAAACACGACCCCTGGTGGAAGATCCACCTCTTCCGGGGCATGGTCAACGACGTCCGCAAGCGGGCCCCGTTCTATCTGAGTGACTGGACCGACGCGTGGAACTACCGCGTCGTGCCGGCGACCGTGTACATGTTTTTTGCAAAGTCAGTCAGCTGCCCCCCCATTCCCGTGGAGACTCTCGGGCTGATGATGATGGGTTCGGGGGATAATATAGTATCCTCCCCGCGCTCGCCTTCTCGCTCGACATGTTCAACAAGACGGGCATGCAGTACGGCGTCAACGAGGTGCTGCTGTCGTCGGTGCTCGGGGCCGGCGTGTTTTCGCTGCTGGCCTGTCAGCCGCTGGTCATTGTGGGTGTTACGGGGCCGATTACCGTGTTTAACTAGTATGTTTTCTGGGTTCTTGCTGTGAGGGGTGTTGACTGATGCGCTGTTAGCACCGTCTACGACATTATGCTGCCGACTGGCACCAACTACCTGGCGTTTATGTGCTGGATTGGGATGTAAGTCACTTGTGTCTCACTCAAGACTATGGGAGATGAACTGACAGTACAGATGGTCCCTCATCTTCCACTGGATCCTGGCCGTCACCAACTCGTGCAACTGGCTGCGCTACGTGACCCGCTTCCCCTGCGACATCTTTGGCTTTTACGTCGCCTTCATCTACTTGCAGAAGGGCATCCAGATCCTCGAGACCCTCGGCGACGCCGAGCCCTTTTATCTGTCCGTCGTCGTGGCCCTGCTCGTCTTCGCCATCGCCTACATCTGCGGCGAGCTCGGCCAGAGCAGCCTGTTCAAGCACCCCGTGCGCGTCTTCCTCAAGGACTACGGCACCCCGTTGACCGTTGTATTTTTTACCGGCTTCGTCCACATGGGCAAGATGAAGCAGATCCCGCTCGAGACGCTGCCGACGGGCATCGCCTTCATGCCGACTGTGTCCGAGCGGGACTGGTTCATCCGCTTCTGGGAGATCCCAGTGGGCGACGTCTTTATCGCCATCCCCTTCGCCGTGCTGTTGACCGTCCTCTTTTGGTTCGACCACAACGGTATGCCCCCGATTCTCACCCGTTTCCTTCCCACCTCACCTAACCACACCCACAGTATCTTCCCTAATCGCCCAGGGCACCGAATTCCCACTCAAAAAGCCCGCCGGCTTCCACTGGGACCTCTTCCTCCTCGGCCTCACCACCGGCGTAGCCGGCCTCCTCGGCCTGCCCTTCCCCAACGGCCTGATCCCACAAGCGCCCTTCCACACCGAATCCCTCTGCGTCACCGAAGTCGTCAGCACCCCCTCAGAATCATCCGACTCGGACAATAACAACAACACCAACGGCGGCAACGGCGGCAACGGCGGCGGAAACAAAACCTTCACCTTCCGCGCCGCCTACGTCGTCGAGCAGCGCCTGTCCAACCTCGCCCAGGGCCTGCTAACCCTCATCGCCATGACGGGCCCCCTCTTGTCAGTTTTACACCTCATCCCGCAGGGCGTCCTCGCCGGCCTATTCTTCATCATGGGCTTCCAAGCCCTCGAAGCAAACGGCATAACAGCCAAACTGCTATTCCTCCTGCGCGACGACGCCCTCACCCCCGGGGGCCACCCCCTCCGCCGCGGACGGCCAGATGTTCGGCGCGCCGCCGTCTGGGCCTTCGTCGCCGTCGAGCTGGTCGGGTTCGGCGCTACGTTTGCCATTACCCAGACTGTTGCTGCTGTTGGGTTTCCCGTGTTTATTTTGTTGTTGATCCCTGTTCGTGCGGCGGTGTTGCCAAGGTGGCTCATGGCTGCGGAGCTGGCTGTGCTGGATGAGCCGACTGCTAGTCCGTTTACGATGGAGAGTGTTGGGGGGACGTTTGGCGGCGGGGGTGGTGGGAGGAGTGGTGGGAGGGGGGAGGATGGTGTGTTTTTGGATGATGAGGTGCCCGCCGCTGGGGGGGAGGAGTCTGGATCTGGAGAGGAGGCGGAGAGGGAGAGGAGGAAGAAGGAGGGTGCGGGAGGTGGTGGTGGTGGTGAGCGGAGCGAGGAAGAGCTGGCTGAGCTTGGGGAGAGTCGGTCGGGGGTTGTGAGGAGGCGGTTGAGCGCGCTGCATCGCGAGGGGAGTGCGTAGACGCGTAGGCTGACAGAGGTGCTTGCTTGTCGGTGGTGTTTCGTCGGCTCGACGGAGGTGGTTTGGGCGGTCTTGTCGTCGAGCGGCTGGAGGGCATCGGCGAGGCCACATCTCGTCGCTCGGCGTCGATAGCCACGAGGCTAAAACGTTCGTCACCGGTGGATTCTCGTCGTTCGTCACGTCTCGTCGCTCGGCGTCGGTAACCACGGGGCTGGAACGTCCCCGAGTCGTCATCGGTGGATTCTCGTTGTTTCCTCCATCTCCGCTGTCTCGACGAGCAGTGAAGACCCAATGTCCATCATGTAGGAGTACCGCCAGTCGACTGGATCCTCAGGAGGTTGACGCCGTTTGTGTTTGTTATAGGGGATCCGAGAAAGCGAAGAGTTAGAGAACATTCGTATAGAACAAGACAACAACCAGGAATCATTTCATCTCGGCGAGACAGCAGCAGACGAGGCAATCTCGGCCTTCATCTGGTCAAATCTCTATCGAGGGCTAGACGAGGCGAAACCACACGACATCGGAATTGCTTCAATAAACCTCGCATATAGAAACAGCGGCCTGCAATGCCTTTACCCTCTGCCATCCTTTACGCGAGCGCTGATCCTCATGACCTGATACATCGCCAACCGCTGCTTTTGATTCATCTTCATTGCCTCGAGGCATGTTGGCACCCAACTGTGTCCTCCCCGCGCGGCAAGGCCGATTACCCGCGCCGCCTGGGCCTCGCCAACCAGGAACTTGGACATTGGCTTAATTTGCGCCGACAATCAAAGCCCATCAATGCAAATGGGCTTGTTGGTCTTTTCTTCATCTACAGGAATCATCGTAGATGCAGGAGTCCTAGACGCCCTCCTGGCCTTACTGCAGACTGATGGAGGTCAGAGTGGAAAGCCCTCCTAGCAAGGCATAAAAGGGCTTGTTGTCCCCAGAGCCAAACCCAATGGTTGTAAGAGGAAACTTGGTTCACTGCCGTCGATACTGTGACTACCCCCCTCGCCAGGCCCCACATGGACCTTGGGTTGGTCTGGTAGCCGTGGCAGGTCGCTGGTACTTCTGCTCGCCTCGACAGTCCATCGACCCATCCATCCCCAGCCGGGCGGAATGCAACCCTCAAAGGGACAGACGGCGGTCATGGCCTGACTGGCCCATCCACGACACCTGGGCTAAACTCCTCACTGCACGGTGCCGGCTTCCTGTTCCGATGTGATCACCCTGCCTCTGGCGACGGCCTGGCCGCTGGCGGCGAAATCTCCTCACTCACCCACCTCAAGCCCCCGTCGAGAGACGGAAATGCGAAGTCAAGGCCGCTGAAGTGCTGCGGCAACCCGGAGCCGACGGGTTCGAACGAGGCCCTCGCACTGCCACGCCTGTTGGTGGACCAATGCAGAGCCTGTCACTTCTCGGAAAGCCGAGAGGCTGGTCCCTGCTCGTTGCACCAAACCCCTGGACTCACCGGGAGGATTTGCATCGGCGCCACGACTCGACCTTGGCTCGATCACGCAGATCTACGACATGGGCAAGGAAGGACAAGAGTGTGTCGTCAAACCCCATCTGCCGCGATGCTCGAATCGGCACCACGAGGAAGCTTTCAACGGCTGAACGGAAGTTTGATGGTGCTGGACGAGGCCGGCTTCGATGGGTTGACATGGAGATGCGCCGACTATCTTCTCAAGAAGGCAGGTGGTGGACACAAGCGAGGCATTCCATCACTTGCCGCCAGACGAGCGACGGCATCCAGCTCTCCCCGCTGATGCATCAGCTAGCGCAGACTGAGATTGCGGCACGTCTTGCTTGCTTTTCTCAAGAACACCCGGCGCGCCTGTGCATGATGTCGTGATGGATTGAGCCGGTGTAGGCGAGATGCCTGTCGTGAATGGGCTGGACTCGGGATCTTTCTAGCCCGAAGCCTTTGGCCTGTGGTCTTCTGCCCTCCTCTGGGAAGGCTGTCCAGCTTCCGGTGTCTCAATCTCGACTTGACGTTTACCGAACCCCAACACCCTCTTTGATGGCCAGCCCCTGGCGTCCCAGACACACCAGACCCGACAGTTAGATTGAGGGTAATCCATGAACGGCATTGGCGGGCGGAAGCCAGCAGACAACCGCAAGTGCGTCGGACAGCTCGGCGTTCCTGTCGACGGGCCAAGAGATGCAAAGCCGTCAGTGTCGGGCTGGTCCCATGGGGAAGCAGCTCGCCTCCAATCCAACAAGGCGGCGGGTAATTTAGCCGAATGAAGCGTATATTGAATCTGAACCACCAGGCCGCTCAACCAGGTCATGGGTCAAGGGAAGGCGCCGCAGGAGAGAAAGCTTGGAATGGGCCGCAGAAGAAGGCATTGCGAGTGCGCGAAAAACGGGATTCGGCAGAATCCTCGCCTGCCCGCACGCCCGCTTGCAGTATCTAGCTGCGGGTTCCCATCGAATCTCCTTGTTGTTGAGCACCGCATCCAGGATCCTCTGCTGCTGGCTCGGTCGGGCGACTCGGCTCGCAAATGATGACCCCGATGGGCGGGTCAGGCACCACGACGTCCGTCGGTACCGCTGTTCAGTCGTCGTGCGGTGCCGTTGCAGGCCCAGTTCGGCTGTGACAGAGACGGTTTCACTGGACCACTCGAGGCGTCGCGCCCGGGTCGCAACTTTATTATACGCGAGTCGACGCCTGGAGACAGCACCACACGTGATCCGCGTTTGTGCCTCGAGGGTTGTGCCGGCAGAAAGAGGAAGGGCTGGGTTCTCATACCACAAAAAGATGGGGATAAAAACGGAAATTGTGTCGTTTGCTCAGAACTTGAGGCAGAGTGTGAATGGTTGCAGTTTGATCGTGCAGTGCAATGCAGGTGCTGGATCTGGCAGAGGAAGGAAGTTGGTGGTGACCCCTGCAGCGCTGCCCCGGCGCCTGTCAAGCTTCGCGCTTACCGCATCTGGCAGCGGCATTGGGCGCGGACTGGCCACTCCGCGCGGCGCTGGTCTGTGCGTCCGGCAGGCAACGCAGGCACGACAGGGACCCTGGCGGTGTGATCGAATCGCAGCTGGCACTTGCCAACTGTTTCGTTTGCACCTCTTGGCAGCAAGAACCACTCGCAAGAACTTCCTCCGCACTCCCTTCCTCCACCCCAGCGTTGCAACGGACCTGAATTCTCCTGCTGCAACTCACGAGGGGACCCGTCTGTCTCAACGGCTTTGACGTTGCTCTCGCTGCCGTCCCATTAAGTTGTTGTCGGTTTCTCCGTCGGTCCATCACATCGGAACGTCCGTCTCGGGATGTCTCACTCTACACAGTACGCAGGCGGGAAGCTGTTGAAACAGGCCTTCATTTCGCCGTCCGGGACTGGAGCGCGAGATTCCCGGACCGCCCTCGACCTCTTTCCGGCAGTCGGACCCGTTTCCATCTGCCGTCGCTGGGTCCGATGAGCAACACTTCGGACAAAATCCAACCCACCATTCTGCGGGCCCCCTCGATCGCCCGGCGCGGACTGTGAGATGCGAACCCTATTCGGGCAGGGATCTCGTTGTGCATGCTCCCCAGTGACATCGCGCGCCAAACGAGACACTGGCATACTGCAGAGGGCGCCATCGCTTGCTGTGGCTTTCATCCGACCTCCACCTGAGCGCTGCCGTTTATCGCTGTGCTCCTGCATGGTGCGACGATGCCGTCCCTGGGCCACGAGGCTGAAAAGCTGCCCGTTTCCCTGGGCTGGATATGACCTGTTGGGCAGGCAGGCAGACAGACAGCTACCTCCCCTGGCTCCAGGCCAAAACGGAACACACTGCAGGCCGGCGGCCTTGTCCCTTTGGGAAAAGCGGGCAGCCGACCACCATTGGCATGACACGAGCTCAACACCGACCACCGTTTGGATCTGATTTCCCTGCACAACCTGTTGTGCACTTGCACCAAACGGACAGAGCTATCGCCAGACCGTGCCGCTGCAGTCCGCACCACACAACCTGGTCCGTGGCTGATTGCACACCGGCACGGGCTGAGAAGACGTGATGCGGCGGCGGCCCTTTCTCCTGGGCGGCGGATGTACGGCTCTGCTCTCAGATGCACGCTCATTCCTCTCGCCATCCCGCCTGATCCGCAAGCAACGGTAGCCGCGGAGATAGCCGCTCCCTTGGTCCCGGATTCTCATCATGAAGTTTGCTTGGCCTGTATCATGGTGGTTTTCCCACTCCTTCATTTCTCGGGGAGGGTGTCCGCGGGTTCTACCATAAACACCGATGCCTGCACTCTCTCTCACACAATACTTGCAAAAATGGCCGACGTGGAGTTGCTTGCGCAGCGGCATTACATTCGTCTGAGGAGGTGCTCTCCAAATTGGGATCCTGGGATGTCTGATTCCGAGTACCTTGTCTAGAGATGTCTAGTCGACCGAAGATCCCTTCTACCACGCAGAGAAGATTCCTGGCGCCGCCCCGTTGCCGGGGAGTTTCGAGCTAGCATGCCACCGCCGAACGCCCGTATGCTCCGGAGTGGGCAAGATCAGCCGGCAATTGCATGGACGATCTGGGGAACGCCAGAACGCCTCCCCGCATCCCCGGCTCTTGGTCCTCAGTCTTGACCCTCGCTCCTGCAATCCCGGCCAGGGCCAACAGGCTGATGAGTAACAGGCTGTATTCGATGTAGCAACACCACAACGTCGTTCGTGTCCAGCTGCATCTCGAAGACGGTTCCCCAGAGATCTCCCAATCAGAGACGGCAGCGGCGTTCCATTCCGCAGTTAATGACGGCGCACGTTTCTTTAATCTGCTTTATTTTCCGATCAAGCCTTTCCCCGGACTCTGCCAATGGGGGCAGGGAGCAAGCCGATCGTTTCCCCGCGGTTTCAAGGGAAGCAGACGATACTACCGCGGTAGCTTCTTGGAAGAGAAGCAAAAGAAACCATGACGTCCAGCCGCAGTCTGCGGACGGCCGGCTGCAACGGTGTTTGTGGTGGGATGGCCGGGCAAGCACTTCCCAACAGGGAAACCTTCGAGACGCTCCGTCGAAGCCTCCCATGTTACCGCCCAGCGCAGACAAGACACCCGTGCCCATGGCTAGCCTGTTAACGTTAGTTAAGCTTCGGCGCGGGGCATCGATCTGCAGCCCCTGGCGGAGGGCGCAACGGCCCCTCCCCTGCCCAAGCCTCACGCTAGCGTTCGTGGCTTGCCTCGTGTTATCGAGGCCATTTGACGTTGGCGTTTTATTGCATATGTCAAAGGGAATCACATTCCGGGTGCGTTTTGGCACTCCATCTCGTAGCTGCCGATTGGTTTCACTCGAGACGCGGAACGGTAGAGCAGACGTTGGCCGAAATGAGGCCGTTGCCAGTGGCAGCCCGGTACCAGACAGACGCTCTCGGCGACGGTTGCCGGCTTCCGATAACGGTGAAACCAATGCCGCTTGACAAGTCGTTCCAATGTCCGAGTATTCGACCGAACCGAACGAAGACGGCGTTGACATCGCGGAGACGGGTAGCAGGCAAGAGACGGCGACAACTCTGTCAACTTGCTGTGTAAAAAGGGAATGAAAGAGGAAAAGGCAGATGTGGCTCCGTTTCACAGGCAACCCTGACCGGGATTGAGCCCAGCCAAGGTGCCATGTACCTGTCTGTTCTCCTTGCTGCACGGCAATTAAAGGCCCCCAGCAAATGGGAAGACGGCGTCCACTTGCTGCGCGGTCGAGATGCAGACTTGAGGTGCCGTGTTATGCATCAGAATGTGGAGAACGCTGCAATGCAAGGCTCGATATGGATGTCATCGCATCTCACGTCTCACCTCACACCTCTCCTCGCCCCGGCCGACCTGACTGGTTGAGGCACGGAACCCTGAATCCAGCCCGGCAGGTCCCGTCAACAAACCCCTCCCCCATCATTCTCCTCCTGTCCACTGTGACTGGTGCGTCTTCTCGCTGCCGGATCGGGACTCCCTCCAAGCGGTTGCAACCCAACGCTGAACTTCCGGCCACGGCAGATTTCTCCAGGAGTCAGGAAACGAAGAGAGTCGCCTCAAAGAGGCAGGATAGTGGTTCACGGCCCGGAGGCCGTAAGGACGTCGTCCAGCCCCCTGAAGCCAAACCCATCCATCCATTCGGGAAAGGCAACGGGGCAGGGACACGGAACCAAGTCAATCTTGAAATGGGCCTCAGTTTGTTCGTCTATCTATGTACACAGCTATAGAGGAGACAAAGGGGAGAACACGCTGGCCGGGCTGCCCCCCTATCCCTACCAGGCAAACAGTAACACACACACAACATCTGCAAAAGCAACCACCCAAGCCACCCCAATGCAAACTCCACCACCAACCAACAAACCAACCAACCCACCATTCGCGCCATTTGTTAAAGTTTGGTTTTTTCTTTTCCGTGAATAACACCCTGTCAATATCACCCATAGCCATAACCGCCAACCACTCCAGTCCCTTTCGCCGGTCGTAGAAACGTAGTAATAGTGTTGTTGTTGTTGTTGTTGTTGTTGTTGTTGTTGTTGTTGTTGTTGTTGTTGT